>MDKI01219380.1:0-34654 GCA_005239505.1 Nicotiana paniculata
TAAAGCTCATAAAATGCAAGGGATATAATGCTTAAAATCACGAATTCTAGCCACTCATCACTTCTCGTGCCACTGTTTGTGATTTTCTACCATTTTCCTTAGTATCTTCTTGATGTTTTTGTTGGCAGCTTCCACGAATCCATTCATTTGAGGCCTGTATGGTGTGTAATTCTTGTGCTTGATTTTGAAAGTCTCACACATGGATTTGTAGGTAACTTGTGAGCCACTATGGATGTGATCAACCCTGTCATATCGTAGTATGACCATGCAAAGATATCCTCATATTATTTCAGGAACCGACTGTATTCCTCTTTCTCTGACGGTGACAAATTATGCGGGTTTCCTTGACGATTTCGGAATCTCCCAAGTTGACTATCTCGATCTCGTCCAGGTTGGACTTGGGTTTGTTCTCAAAACTCTCTACTTCTCTGACGATCTCTTCAGGTATTACATCCTCTTCTTCTATTTCTTCTTAATCACTGTCCTTTTGTTGCGTTGTCTCATTATATGTCACAGTCGTTGGTTCATCAAGATAAGAAATAATAATGTTGTAGGGATAAAGATATGAAAACATCAAGCCATTTAAAATGTCAAACAAAATGATTTTAAATAACGTTTTCGGAACATTGAAAATATTATTTAAGACAAAAGAAGAAATGCAAAAGTGGAAATCATTTTTTAGAAAAGTAAACAATGCTATTCAACCTTGCTACCCCGGGACTCGTAGGGCCCTTGATGGTCTAACAGTCCAGTTCTTGAGGAATGCTCCTCTCTCCACAACTTGGATGGTAGGGCCTTCCTCCTCCTCCACCTCGATGATCACACAACACTCCATATCATCATCTTCCAAGAACAAATTCCTCAATGCTGTCAATGCTTCTTCTTCCTCTGATCCCCATATGATATCGGCATGACCTTCGCTGCTTCTGACCTCCACCGAGTAGCATACTCACGGAAAGTCTCAGTTGGCTTCTTTTTGAGGTTCTTGATATAGAAAACATCCGGTGCATTCTCTGTGTTGAATCTGAACCTATCCATGAAATCCGATGCCATGCTCACCCAATTATCTCATTTCTTGGGATTCTGGCTTATGTACCAAGACGTGGCATCTCCAGTAAGTCTTCTCATAAATAGCTTCATGCGAATCCTTTCGTCTTTCCAACCCCCACGAGCTTGTCACAGTAAGTTCTCAGATGAACCTTGGGATCACCTGTTCCATCAAACATTTCGAACTTGGGAGGTTTGTAACCCTATGGCAGTTCCACATCTGGCTGTATGCATAAATCCTCGTAATTCAGACCTTCGATACCTTTACCCCCTTCAACACCCTGAACTCGACTTGTCAACTTCTTGAGTTCCTCAGCCATGTTCTTGATGAGTAGGTCCTTCTCAGCGGATTCTGGTGTATATGAGATTGGTTGAGTGGCTTGAGGTAGGTTTCCACATATATGGGGTTGTTCTGGTGAATGTCAGGGGTTCGGGTATAATGGTGATCATTGGTTGAGTTTTGGGGTTCGGGGATAATTTGTGGGGTATTTTGGGGAGTTTGATAGGTGGTCTGCTGGTATTGAGGAGGGATAGGTTAATTTTGAGGTGGCGCTGTATATTGATGAGGTGCGGGAGGATTCTGCGGGCATTGGTTGGGTGTATTATGAGGAGGTGCCGGGTTTAGGGTATTTGGATGGTTGATATCTGGGAAGTTTAGTGTGAGGGAGAGGTTTTCCAAATTACGGACCTACTCAAGCTCGCCCTGTAGTTCAAGTATCTTCTGCTCAAGCGATAAAACCAAATCATTTGGGCCCTGAATGCCTCAACCATCGGAAGTTTCCGCATTCTCAATATGTACAGTGTTGTCTATTCTGATGTCGTTCATATCATCCATTTTAGCTTTCCCTTTGCATTTCGGTACACTTGGAGGAGGAGAAGGTGGAGGGCCTCTGGATCTGGTATGATAAGCTGATGATGCCAATATGCGTGAACAAACCTTGGGGAAGGGGAATAATAAAGAAGGAAAGGAAAACAAAAGGTAACCAAGTTAGTAAGGGTTCCAAAAAGAGTATTTGCAATATCTAAACTAATAGTGCGGGAATGTAAATTCGCGTCCTAATTTGGGAGCCTCGTTGTGCCCAAGGTAAGCCTAGAGACAATTTGATTTGGAGAACTTTAGTGCCAATAATATCCTCATTTGATTAATGTAAAAGTAGATGAATCTAAAACGACACTAAATAAGATAAGTCATTAATGGTACTTGGCCTTATTACACTTAAAAAAGCAGATAAACCTAATCTACTTGGTCCCAGAAGGACCTTCCCCAGGCTTGATCTTCTTGGCTCCATCGATCAGGTTTCCCAGCTCGCGCATGCCCAACAACAGGTATACCCTCGCTAGATGTCCTTCTTCGCTTCCCTCAGCATTCTGGCAGTCGGCAACTCTTTTCCTCGTCTTCCCCTCCAGCTCCATCAGACCCTGCTCCAAATATTCAAGCCTTTAATTAGATTTGATAGCCATTTCCCTCCATTCATTGATCAGTTCTATATCAGTCTTGTGTTTCTCCAGATGCTCAGCCTCGGACTCAAGAACCCTTTTTCGGCAGTTTGTTGTATTTCACTTGGGCTTCAGCAACTTCGTCTGAACCTGTTTCCCCGACCGATTCCCGGCTCAACTATCCCTACTATGCTGTCCTCCAACCATGATAAGTAAAATCGTACATGCCCTGGGTGGTACCTGCCTGGATAGATGGTGTCCCTTTCTACAATAATCTTTAGGTGCCACATATGCTGGGCTTCACACTTGTATGGGATGTCATCATCTTGAAAATCTGCCCGGTTATGACTCATTTTTGCAACCCGCGGTATGACCTGCTTCCTGCATGCCTGTCTCATAACCCTGATGGGAACATAAGGGTATATACCTATTAACCCGACCAACACCAAGTGCGGAACATCCCTGGATCTGATGATGAACTCACTAGTGGGGAACCATTCGAACATCCATTGAACCTGATCCTTAGTCAAATTGTCAAAAACTGCACCCATTCTGTAGCACTTTCTAGTTGAGCAAACTTATCCGGGATGTAAGTCATTCTCTTAGGATGATGGAAGGCTATATGATCATTCCACTCCCTTCGTGGAAACTCTTGATGATATTGACCCCTTTGGAGATGCTCTAATAACCAAACCTGTAGTAGCAGATTACAACCCTCAAAGTGTTTGAACCCCTTTGGCAGCGATCCAAGGCTCGGTCGATGTCAGCTATGATCATAGGGACAATGGTATATGTTTGCCCCTCGATCCCCTCCATTAAATTTTTGGCTACCATAGTCAGTCTGGTGTGAATTCTGTCCCCTTGCATTGGGAACACCATCATACCCAGGAAGCAAACAATGAACACAAAGCGGTGAATATGACCCAAAGAAGTGATAGAGAATTCATCATGGAAGATACGGTAGGACTTGCTATGACCGTATCGTTCATAGAAGTAGTCAAATGGTATGTAGGACTTCTTCAAACACTCCAAATCGTCTTCTTCAAGCCCATCATTTTCATAAATCCCCTAGCAGCACGGTTTTTTGGCAACAATAAACCAGGAGTGACCCAAGGTAGCTCGATGAATCCCCCTATTTCTTCCAGGAGAGGGGTCCTTTCCACGTTTCCAAAGCGAAACACGAATCTTTCACTGTTCCAGAACATTGTGGCAGTTTCGATCAACATATTATTTGGTTGGATGTCCAACAGAGAAGGCAAATTTCCCAAGACCTTCTTCACATGTTTTTTATCACTTAAGGAAAGATCTTCCCACCAATCTAGCACCAATGGTGGTATGTTACGGACCATGCCGAACCTGAGGACTTCGTGCCTCATTTTTCTGCAAAACAAACAAGGTTAGGCCCTTCCCCCACCAGATTAGACTATTTATACATCAGTGATTAGCATATTGGCAATTATTTCTCCAAATTAATGCACATATCGTGGTTGCGTCCGTTGGGATTATGGAAACCCCGGTGGACTTTTGGACAAGGCTTGTCATAAAGGGTTATTATGCGGACAACATATTAACCCTGGCTAGGTTTGACCATGATGCATGTGCAATTAATCGGAGTAAGGTTTCTATAGAAGCCTAGACTGGTACCCTCAAGCGGACAACTTGAGGGGGAAAGGCACGAAACCTTCGACTGCACCACAAATCGACTAGTTTTACCGCAAATAAGCCTTTTCGAGTTTAAATGGTGATATATAGGAAGAGTGCAAACACTCATCAATCGTTACTATAGGATTGATTATGCACGAGTGGAATATGATGTTGAGCATGATTTATGCAACAGTAAATAGCATGTTGTCACATATTTGCACGTTAAAAAAAATGATACATGCGATATTTAATAATTGAAAGACGTTTAAGAAAGGAAAACAAGGAAACAAGTCAGTTTCTGTAGAAAATCATAAATGCTTGAAATTGGCAATTAAATTCACAGAAAGGGGAAAGGGAAAAGGTGCGCACGTATTAACAGAATAAAGCATGCTTAAGATTAATTCACAAAAAGCAAGTTTGTTATGGTAAGAGCCTAGTGGAAATCCTCAGCAGAGTCGCCATGTTGTCGCGCCCCCTTTTTCCTCGCGGAGTTCGGTTTTCGACATTTTTGATACAACTCCCTTCCTTTTGGGATGGGATATGGTATTTGAAGAGTCGCCACCTAACGGGTTAAGGTGCGTTAGGGCACCTACAATAATTAACTCATGGAACTAGTTTGCATCACCAGAGATTTGGGTAAGGGCTCGAAATTACCTTAAGGGGAAAGTGTTACGCACCCTTCGAGGTCCACAACGGTGGGTCCCGACCAAACTCAATTAAGCGAATTAGTCTTTAAAGGAAAGTTAAACAATTTAAAACAAATAGATATTTACTTTAAAACAAGAATTAAAAGGGTCCTACGCTTTTAGCCTATAGGATCATTTCCATGAAATACTTGGTAACTTTCCCCAAATTAGGGTGTTACGCATAGCATTAGCGCACATGTCATCATCTCCTTTACTACCCAGTTACTATCTTTCAGTTTTGGCCTAGGCGTTTTAATAGCTTCTAGTGCGTACCTTATGCGTGCACTACCCGTCCTTTACCTACGGCCCTGGAGGTGTTTAGGACCTCTATTTAAGGTGGTTCTAGACTCACCTATGTTGATTAAATGAGAAACTAAGCGACGAACAAAAGTCAAGTAGGACTGTGACATAAAGAGCTAATAGGGGCTCATGGTAACCTCCACAAGTAAACAAAACAAATGCACGCTATTCAAACAAACAATCTTTAATGATTTAAGATCTTACAGGCAGGGTATCTAGATGAGCATAAACAAAATATATAACAACCTTATTAAAGCGAGCAGCGATTCCTATCAGTTTGCCCACTAATTCTGTTAGAAACTCTGAATCTGGGCAAACTTCAGGCAGTACTAAATCACAGTTCTTTGTAGCCCCAGAATTCCTATAAGTTTGCCTAAGTGATAACCAGAACAGAATCCTATAGTCATGGTATCTACAACTGTTAATTATAGACTTATAACATAGTTCATAAACGAGTTACTGATTTTAACAGACATGTTTTTATCTTCTTTAGATCCTATAAGCATGATTTCTATTTTTTACATAATTAATTAACCCCTATAGGCATGATTTCTAAGTGTTGAAACTCATTACAAGTATTACTTCTTATAGGCATGATATCTAAGTGCAGAAAATTGATTTTATATTTTATTTCCTATAGACATGATATCTAAGTGGACAAAGACGTTAATAGAATGTCATACATGTTTGATAATACACAAAGAAGATCCTATATACATGATTTCTAATGCACCTTGAGATTTGAAAATATGCATAAAACATGGGGTTTTGATGCAGAATTGGTAAACGACATATAAACAGGATTTCTAGGATGCAAAGTATGAAACTTCAGATTTCAAACGGTGAGACAAGACCCTATCGGCATGATTTATAATGGTATGCACATAAAGAATCACCACCACAACCTATAGGCATGATTTCTACCCGAACCTGACAAAGATATATAACAATCCCTCCCCAGCTTTTACTAATAACCCCATATTTGTTTTTAAAAGGATTATGTCACGACCCGTTTCCCCTCCGAAGGCATCATGACGACACCTAGTCTCTACGACTAGGTAAGCCTAATTGCGTAAACACGTATTATATAAAAGCAATAGAAATAAGGACGAAATAAGTGAGTCTACAATGAAACATCGCCACTTGGCGCATACAAAATACAACTTTCCCAAAACCCGGAATATCACTTTAGTCACAAGCTCTGTCTCAAAATAGCTCTATACAACGAGAGGGAATTTACATGAAAAAAAAGGAAAACTATCTAAATCTGGAGTGGACGGTAACTCGAAGGACTCTGCGCACGCGACAAAATTACCTTTCGGTCTCCTAAAAGCTGCTGCTTGGACCCCTAGCCACGAAACTGAGCGCTGCTACCTGGATCTGCAACGAAAAATATGTGCAGGAAAGGGCATAAGTACACCACAAATTGGTACCCAGTAAGTGCCAAGCCTAACCCCAGTCAAGTAGTGACGAAGTCAGGTTAAGGCTCTACTGGATTTTTATAGTAAAACAGTATAAAAATATCAACAGAGAGATATAATAAGCTAAGGAAAATCAGTAGGAACAATAGGCTAAAAGAAAAAAATAACAGGGAGCCCTCGGCTCAGCACAACATATATCACAGTAACAAGTATGCAATGCAGTACAGGGGAAAAACTCCTGGAATCTCGTCCGTAGTCCCAATTTAAATATGCAATGCAGTACAGGGGAAAGCTCCCGGAATCTCGTCCGTAGTCCCAATTTAAATATGCTATACAGTACAGGGGGAAAGCTCCCGGAATCTCGTCCGTAGTCCCAATTTAAATATGCAATGCAGTACAGGGGGAAAGCTCCCGGAATCTCGTCCGTAGTCCCAATTTAAATATGCAATGCAGTACAGGGGGAAAGCTCTCGGAATCTCGTCTGTAGTCCCAATTTAAATATTTATTTAAAACAGTTCAGGAAAAATCACAGGCAAAAATATGGATGAAACTACCTAAACATGGTACATATAGTATAACTAGCGAAAATTCAAGTAAAACAGGTAGGCATGCTATTTCCTAATCTAAACTACATAGTCGATACATGAATCAGTGAAATTGGAGTGAAATGATTTAAGTCATGGAGGAAAAAATGGAGTTTTAGTAAAAATGGCCCGTGTACGTACTCGCCACCTCACGCACACGGCGCCCAATCAACATAAATCTGTATTAAAATAGTCTAGGGGAAGTCCCCAACACAGAGTTAGGCAAGCCACTTACCTCGACTGCGCTACTAAACTCAAAATCATGCTCTTGCCACGAGTATCCGACTCCGAATGACCCAAATCTATTCAATTCGATTGCATAATGTAAATATCACTTTAAGGAATCAAAATAGCTAATAATTTCAAAGCTAATACTCGAAATTAGGAAAATCACGCAAAAAGTCCCCCGGGCCCACATCTCGGAATCGAGTGAAAGTTACAAATTTAGAACACCCATTCACTCATGAACTCACTCAAACAAGAATCATCAAAACCCGACGACAAAATCTTATTAAATTCTCGGATTTCCTAATTGGGGAAACTTCTTCCCATTTGCATGATTTTTCACCTAAATCCCTTAATTGCATGGAATAAATTGCTATAAATAATGATATACAAAGGGAATAGGGTTAGGAATTGTTACCTATGAAGCTTTTCCTCAAAACTCACTCCAAATCGCCTACACCCGAGCTCCAAATAATTTTTAGAATTTATGAAATTCAAGCCCTCGAATCTGATATAACTGCCCAGCGATTTTCGCACCTGTGCCCCTTGGACTGCACCTTCTGTCCCCCACTTGCGGAAAATCCATCGTAGGTGCGAAAACCCACTAAATGACCTGGGGCTGCACCTATGGTCAATTGGCCGCATCTGCAGCTCCGCACCTGCATAATCTCAACCGCACCTGCGAGACTGGTTGACTTGACCAAGTCCGCACCTGCGAGCCCCTCTTCCGCACCTGCGGAAAATCCATCGCAGGTGCGAGACACCAGAACCAGAAATGGTTCAGCTGTTTTCCAAGTTCAAAAATCACCTGTTGAGCATCCGAAACATCCCTGAGGCCCCCGGGGCCTCAAGCAAACTTACCAACCAGTCCTAATACCTTATCCAAACTTAGTCGAGCCTCCAAAACACATCACATAACATCAAAAATCATCAATTATACATGGATTCAATCCTAAGAACTTATGAAATTTCCAAACTCTACAATCGATGCCGAAACACCTCAAATCTAGTCCGAATGACCTCAAATTTTACACACAGGTCACAAATGATAAAAAAAACCTACAACCACTCGTGGAATTTGATTCTGAGTCCGATATCAAAATTCCACCTATCGGCCGAAATCGCCGAAATTCTAACTTTCGCCAATTCAAGCCTAAATCTACTACAGACCTCGAAGGCACATTCCAGACATGCTCCTAACTTTTAATAACCCAACGGAGCTAATGGAGTAGAAAAAATCCCATTCCGGACCCGTCTTCCCACAGTTCGAACTACGGTCCAATTTTTAAAGCTTAAACTCACATATAAGGACTATGTGTCCAAAAAACTCTCTGAATTTCACCACTCAACGTTCCAACAAGTCCCCAAAGAAGAAATAGACATGGGGGATAGAACCTATTAGGGGATCGGGGCGCTAACTCTCAAAATGACCTACCAAGTCGTTATATTCTCCCCCTCTTAAGAAAATCGTTTGTCCTAGAACGAGTATAGAGACATACCTGAATCTGTGAAAAGATGAGGGTACTGACTGCGCATATCCTGCTCGGTCTCCCAAGTCGCCTCCTCGACCGGCTGGCCCCTTCACTGAACTTTTACTGACGCAATATCCTTTGACCTGAGCTTTCTGACCTGTCTATCCAATATAGCTACTGGCTCCTCAACATATGATAAATCCTTGTCCAGCTGGACTGGACTGAAATTCAAAACCTGAGTCGGGTCACCATGATACTTCCGGAGCATGGAGACGTGGAATATCGGTTGAACTCCTGCTAGGTTGGGAGGCAGGTCTAGCTCATAAGCAACCTCCCCAACACGCCGCAACACCTCAAAAGGGCCAATAAATCTCGGACTCAACTTACCCTTCTTCCCGAACCTCATGACGCCATACTTGAAGCAAAAACCGATCACCAGCCATAAATGCCAAATCACGAACCATCCGGTCCGCATAACTCTTCTGCCTAGACTGAGCTACGCGAAGTCTCTCCTGAATCACCTTCACCTTGTCCAGGGCATCCTGGACCAAATCTGTACCCAACAATCGTGTCTCGCCCGGCTCAAACCATCCTGGGGACCGGAACCGTCTACCATACAAAGACTCATATGGCGCCATCTGAATGCTGGACTGTTAGCTGTTATTATAAGCAAACTCTGCAAGTGGAAAGTATCGATCCCATGACCCTCCAAAATCCATCACACAGGCACGGAGCATATCCTCAAGAATCTGAATTGTGGGCTCGGACTGCCGTCCGTCTGAGGGTGAAAGGTTGTACTCAACTCTACCCTGGTGCCTAGCTCCTGTTGAACAGCTTTCCAGAACCGTGAAGTGAACTGTGTACCTCTATCTGAAATGATAGATACTGGAATACCGTGGAGGCGAACAATCTCCTTGATATAAATCTCCGCCAACCTCTCGGAGGAGTATGTAGTCAACACAGGAATGAAATGGGCTGACTTAGTCAACCGATCCACAATGACCCAAATAGCATCGAACTTCTTCAAAGTCCGAGGAAGTCCAACCACGAAGTCCATGGTGATCCGCTCCTACTTCCACTCTGGAAGCTCAATCTGCTGAAGTAACCCTCCGGGTCTCTGATGCTCATACTTGCTGACAGTTGAGACACTTGGCCACAAACTCCACTATATCCTTCTTCATCCTTCTCCACCAATAGTGCTGTCTCAAATCCTGGTACATCTTCGTGGTACCCGGATGAATGGAATACCGCGAGCTATGGGCCTCCTCAAGAATCAACTCCCGAAGCCCATCCACATTGGGCACACAGATCCGACCCTGCATCCTCATCACACCGTCATCTCCTATAGTCACATCCCTAGTATCAGGCTATCTTGAGCTTCTGAAAGCTCTCCTCACACTCCTCAGTCCACCTGAACGGAGCACCCTTTTTGAGTCAACCTGGTCATCAGTGCTGCAATGGATGAAAAATCCTCCACAAAACGGTGATAGTACCCAGCCAAACCAAGGAAACTGCGGATCTCCGTAGCTGATTACGGTCTAGGACAACTATGCACCGCCTCCACCTTCTTCGGATCTACTTTGATCCCATCCCAAGACACTATGTGGCCCAAGAATCCCACTGAATCAAGCCAGAACTTGCATTTAGAGAATTTTGCATACAATCTCTTCTCCCTCAAAGTCTGAAGCACAGTCCTCAGATGCTGCTCATGATCTTCCCGTGATCGGGAATACACCAGGCTGTCGTCAATAAACACAATGACGAAGGAATCAAGATAAGGCCGGAACACACTGTGCATCAAATGCATAAAAGCTGTTGGGGCATTGGTCAGCCCAAATGACATAACAAGAAACTCATAGTGGCTATATCTGGTCCTGAAGGCAGTCTTCGGGATATCCGGCTCCCGAATCTTCAACCGATGATAGCTAGAATGCAAGTCAATCTTGGAGAATATCCTGGAACCCTGTAGTTGGTCGAATAAATCATCAATGCGAGGCAAAAGATATATGTTCTTCACGGTGACCTTGTTCAACTGTCGATAATCAATACACATGCGCATATAACCATCCTTTTTTCTTGACAAATAATACTGGAGAACCCCAAGGTGATACACTAGGTCTGATGAAACCCTTATCAAGCAACTCCTGTAACTGCTCCTTCAACTCCTTCAACTCGGGAGGAGCCATACAGTAAGGAGGGATATAAATGGGCTGAGTGCCTGACAACAAATCAATGCCGAAATCAATATCTCTGTCGGGCGTCATACCCGTAAGATCAACTGAGAATACATTAGGAAAGTCCCTCACTACTGGAACTGACTCAATGGAGGGGTATCTACACTGAAATCTCTCACATACGCCAAGTACGCATCACACCCCTTTTCAACCATCCGCTGAGCCTTAAGGAATGAAATGACCCTGCGAGGAGTATACTCTAAGGTAACTCTCCACTCAAATCTCGGCAAGCCTGGCATAGCCAGCGTCACGGTCTTAGCGTGACAATCAAGAATAGCATAATGGGGCGACAACCAGTCCATGCCTAAGATAACATCGAAATCTACCATGCTGAGTAATAACAAATCAGCCCTGGTCTCAAAACCACTAAGAGAAATCAAACACGACCGATATACGTGGTCCACAACTAGAGAGTCTCCCACAGGAGTAGATACATAGACAGGGGAACTCAAAGAATCCCTAGATATCCCTAAATGTGGAGCAAAATAAGAGGACACATATGAATACGTAGAGCCTGGATCAAATAATATTGATGCATCCCTATGGAAGACAGGGACAATACTTGTGATGACAGAGTCTGAAGCAACAACCTTGGAACGGGATGGAAGGGCATAGTATCTAGCCTGGCCTCCCCCTTTAGGGCGACCTCTACCTCTCCGACCCCCACCTCAAGCTGGCTGGGGAGGTGGAGTGGCAGCTGGGGCTGGAAGAATAGCCGGAGGACCCGGCGGAGCACATAGAGGCTCATAAGACTGTGGAGGTGCACCCTTCCTGACCCTGGGGCAATCTCTAATCAAGTGAAGAGTGTCACCATACTCAAAACAACCCCTCGGAGGACGTTGCAGTTGTGACTGAATAAGAGCTGTCCTGCTGGGCTGGCCGAAAATAGCAGCTCGAACTGGAGGCATACTAGATACTAGCAGTGCATAATAGAACTCCTTAGGTCTAGGAGGAGCTGGAATACCGCTGGCTGCTGGAAGGGCCGAATGAACAAGGCGACCCATAAAGCCCCTACCGTGACGTGCTGCCGGTGCACGAGCTGCACCTCTCTCGAGAGCTCTTAGCCTCCCTGTCCTCTCTATCCCGGGCGAACATGCCCTCTACTCTCCTGGCAATACTAACTGCCTGCTGGTAAGTGATATCCATCTCCAACTCTCTGGCCATACTGGTCCGAATACTAGGATGGAGTCCTTCAATGAAGCGGCGAACCCGCTCTCTGACTATGGCAACCAAGGCTGGTGCATGCCGAGCTAACTCACTAAAACAGACTGCATACTCTAACACATTCATAGTACCCTGGCGCAATTGCTCGAACTCCGCACGCCAAGTATCCCTGAGGCTCTGAGGGACATACTCTCGCAAAAATATCTATGAAAACTGAGTCCAAGTGAGTGAAGCTGCCTCATCCGAACTACTCAGCTCATAGGCCCGCCACCACTGATATGTCGCTCCCCTCAGCTGGAAAGCTGTGAAAGAAACCCCACTGGTATCCATAATGACCATAGTGCGGAAAATACGATGACACTCCTCAAGAAATCCCAGAGCTTCATCTGAAGCTAGTCCGCTGAAAGTAGGTGGGTGGTACTTCTTGTACCTCTCGAGCCTGATCTGTTCGGCCTCAGAAGCCGCTGCCTTAGCATCATGCTGAACTGGAGCCGCTGGGGGCATATGAATATACTCCGGGGCCTGATCAACCTGGCCCTTCTGATCAGGAGTGCGGATTGCGGGAGTCTGTGCCCTTCCCCTTGCCTGAGATGTAACGAGAGCTATCGAAAATAGTCCAGCCTGCGCTAGAGTACTGAACATGATCATGAATTGAGCGAAAGTCTCCTACAAGGATGGAGCAAAAATAGGGACCTCCTGTGCCGTCTCTCCAGCTGGGGTTGCCATAGGCTCCTCTGCCGCTGCTCGGGCTGCACCACGCGGTCGTCCTCTACCCCGGCCCCGGCCTCTGGCAGCTCTGGTAGGGGGATCGGGTGCCTGGTCTTCGGTCCTCCCAGTACGGGTCCTCACCATTTGTGGGAAAGAATAGAATTTTAGAATTTTTGATGTCAATAACTCGCACGAAAAGGAAATCAAAGAAATATGATCGTTCTTAACAGTTACATAGCCTCCCGAAAATAGATACGGGCGTATCCGCACCGATCCGTGAGACTCTAACAAACCGACTTGTGACTTGTGACTCCTATGAACCTAGATGCTCTGATACCAACTTATCACGACCCGATTTCCCCTCCGACGGCATCGTGACGACACCTAGTCTCTACGACTAGGTAAGCCTAATTGCGGAAACACATATTAAATAAAAGCAATAAAAATAAAGACAAAATAAGTGAGTCTACAATGAAACATCGCCACTTGGCGCATACAAAATACAACTTCCCCAAAACCCGGAATATCACTTTAGTCACAAGCTCTGTATCAAAATAGCTTTATACAACGAAAGGGGATTTAAATGGAAAAAAAGGAAAACTATCTAAATCTGGAATGGAAGGTGATTCGAAGGACTCTGCGGACGCGGCAAATTACCTTTCGGTCTCCTAAAAGCTGCTGCTCGGACCCCTAGCCACGGAACTGAGCGCTGGTACCTGGATCTGCACACGAAAAACATGTGCAGGAAAGGGCATGAGTCCACCACAAATTGGTACCCAGTAAGTGCCAAGCCTAACCCAGTCAAGTAGTGACGAGGACAGGTTAAGGCTCTACTAGATTTTTATAGTAAAACAGTATAACAATATGAACAGAGAGATATAATAAGCTAATGCAAATAAGTAGGAACAATGAGCTAAAAGAAAATAATAACAGGGAGCCCTCGGCTCAGCACATCATATATCACCGTAACAAGTATGCAATGCAGTACAGGGGAAAGCTCCCAGAATCTCGTCTGTAGTCCCAATTTAAATATGCTATGCAGTACAAGGGGAAAGCTCCCGGAATATCATCCGTAGTCCCAATTTAAATATGCTATGCAGTACAGGGGGAAAGCTCCTGGAATCTCGTCCGTAGTCCCAATTTAAATATGCAATGCAGTACAGGGGGAAAGATGTCGGAATCTCGTTCGTAGTCCCAATTTAAATATGCAATGCAGTACAAAATACAGGATACAATTTTTTTTATTTTAAACAGTTCAGGAAAAACCACAGGCAAAAATATGGATAAAACTACCTAAACATGGTACATATAGTAATAACTAGGGAAAATTCAAGTAAAACAGGTAGGCATGCTATTTCCTAATCTAAACTACATAGTCGATACAGGAATCAGTGAAATAGGAGTGAAATGATTTAAGTCATGGAGGGAAAATAGAGTTTTAGCAACAATGGCCCGTGTACGTACTCGTCACCTCACGCACACGGCGCCCAATCAACTAAATCAGTATTAAAATAGCCTAGGGGAAGTCCCCAAAATAGAGTTAGGCAAGCCACTTACCTCGACTGAGCTACTCAAATTAAAACCACGCTCTTGCCACGAGCATCCGACTCCGAATGGCCTAAATCTATTCAATTCGATTGCATAATGTAAATATCACTTTAAGGAATCAAAATAGCTAATAAGTTCGAAGCTAATACGCGAAATTAGGAAAATCTCCCAAAAACTCCCCCGGGCCACGTCTCGGAATTGAGTGGAAGTTACAAATTTAGAACACCCATTCACTCACGAACTCACTCAAACAAGAATCATCGAAAACCGACGACAAAATCCTATTAAATTCTCGGATTTCCTAATTGGGGAAACTTCTAACTTGGTCATCCTTCTTGCTGAAGTATAAGTTTTGCCATTTACCTCCTCTTCTCCATTTATAACATTTACAGTTCTCTTCGAAGATGGTGGTTTTGGGGGCTCCTGCCTATTCTTAATATATGCATGTTTACCTTTTTCACTAAACAGTTCTGTTAGATAACCTTGTTTTAATAAGTGTTCTACCTCACCTTGCAATAACCTGCAGTCTGATGTTTTGTGCCCATGATCATTGTGAAATTCAAACCAGAAGTCTGGGTTCCTTTTGTTTGGATTTTATCTCATTTATTTGGGCCATGGAACTTTATCACCCATATTTCTTAATACTGTAATTAATTCGGAAGTACTTACATTGAAATTGTAGTCTCCAATTCTTGTATTACCTCTATTTCGCTCATCTCGATCCTTTCTGGATCTTGATGATGATGAGCTCGAATCTTTATTTGATGGTCTGTGATCAGACCGTGGGTTTTCAAATTTGGAATGAGCCTCTCGTCCCGAAGGTCCCATGTATGGATTGTACCTATTTTTTCCAGTTCTCCTTTCTGATTCGGAGCGTCTAGAACTCATCTTGTCTTCTGCTTTTGATTGTGAAATAGTATCTTCCTTAATTCGTAATTTGGAGATGTACCTATTATAAACATCGTTCCATGTCGTAGCTGGGAACTCTCTATGATTTTTCACATAAATCCCTTAATTGCATGGAAGAAATTGCTATAAATTAATGATATATAAAGGGAATAGGGTTAGGAATTGTTACCTATGAAGCTTTTCCTCAAAACTCACTCCAAATCGCCTACACCCGAGCTCCAAATGATTTTTAGAAGTTATGAAATTCAAGCCCTCGAATCTGATATAACTGCCAAGTGATTTCCGCACCTGTGCCCCTTGGACCACACCTTCGGTCCCGCACTTGCGGAAAATCCATCGCAAGTGCGAAAACCCACTTAAAGGCCTGGGGCCGCACCTGCGGTCAATTTGCCGCATCTGCGGCTCTGCACCTGCGGAATCTCAACTGCACCTGGGAGACTGGTTGACTTGACCAAGTCCGCACCTGCGAGCCCCTCTTCTGCACCTGCGTGTCCGCATCTACGGAAAATCCACCGCAAGCGAGAGACACCATAATCAGAAATGGTTAAGCTGTTTTCTAAGTTCAAAAATCACCCGTTGAGCATCCGAAACATCTCCGAGTCCCCCAAGGCCTCAACCAAGCTTACCAATCAGTCCTAATACCTTATCCAAACTTATTCGAGCCTCCAAAACACATCACATAACACCAAAATCACCAATTATACATGGATTCAAGCCTAAGAACTTATGAAATTTCCAAACTCTACAACCGATGCCGAAACACCTCAAATCTAGTCCGAATGACCTCAAATTTTACACACAGGTCACAAATGATACAACGGACTTACATCCACTCTCAGAATTCCATTCCGAGCCCGATATCAAAATTCCACCTATCAGCCGAAATCGCCGAAATTCTAACTTTCGCCAATTCAAGCCTAAATCTACTACAGACCTCGAAGGCACATTCCGGACACACTCCTAACTCCGAAATGACCCAACGGAGCTAATGGAGTCAACAAAATCCCATTCCGGACCCGTCTTCCCACAGTTCCAACTATGGTCTGATTTCTAAAGCTTAAACTCAAATATAAGGACTATGTGTCCAAAAACTCTCTGAATTTCACCACTCAACGTTCCAACAAGTCCCCAAAGCAAAAATAGACATGGGGGATAACAGTTATTAGGGGATCGGGGCGCTAACTCTCAATACGACCTACCGGGTAATTATAGATTATTGCATTATTATAGACCAATATGAATGAATTACATATAGCTATTCATTACACTATAGGGAGCCTTAGCAGGCCCAACATCAACCCGGAAGCTAGGCCTTTCAGCAAGCAAGTCTGATGTCCACAGGTAGTCCATCCATAATACACAAATGGGATTTTGGTGTGTCAAAGTTCCCAAGGGCCTCAAGGACTCCGGACACTGCTCACACCAGAACCTTTCTCAGAGAAATAGTTGTAAATGATTGGAAGACTAGCCCCAGTGTGTCAGAGTTCGGAGGAGTCTCATGGACCCTAGGAAGTACTCACACTGGGGGTGGTAGGACCCTAGATAACTAATATTAGAAGTTTGAAAATAGTATATAAGGGTATGGGATAATTTAAGAAAAGCAGTTTGATTTTACGAAGTGAATAGAAACAAGTTACAATACTACAAAAAGAATAGAACCACATTTCAGCAGATTGGTTCAGACATGGGTACCGGTAATTAAACAATCACAACAAGAGCAAGAACACTTAAATTATAGACAGAACTAAACAGGGTCATAATTGAATCAAACAAGGTTTCACATTGCTGAAGTTGACTTATTTTATTAATTATTACTAGGTGGAATCATGTAGACATGTATTAAGCAGAGAAACATACTGAAGTTACAATAAGCAGAACAAGATAACATGAACTAAGACATAGCTACTAAAAAAAGAACAGAACATGAACTATATGGATGGCAGAAACATGTTGGAATTTGAAGCACTAACCACACATACATGTGGAACAAAGAGGTAACCAAGACTAAAGCATACTAGTTAGAAAGAAAACTAGAAACATATAATAAACAGGACATATCGAGGTTCGAAGTAATCTAATCGTATAAGTCACAGGGAATAAGATTTGAGGCATAGTAGTTGAGAAGGAGATGGCCAGGAAGCAAATATCAAAATAGAAGCATGTTGATGTCTATAGTAAACTGGCTACATAGCATATAAAACAGAACATGATAACAGAAATTGAGGCATACCAGTTAAGGAGATAGAAAACAGGAAGGTGAAGGCAATTGGAATCCAAGATTCTAGCCTTGGCTTTCAGCCGGCTAGATAGTGCAGCAAATCGAAGTAACAGAAGAAACTCAAGTTGTATGCGTGTAAGTGAGTTTGTATCTCAGTGTGTGCTTGTAAGCATAAGTGTGTGTGTAGGTGTTTTTCTGTGTTTTGAAAATCAGAATGGTGCAAGGTTTATATAGCATTCAGCAGAGTAAACAAATAAGGCAAGGAAAATTAATGATACATAAATAAAGTATGCAAATCAATTAACCAATAAGTTAGGGCTAAACCCAATCAATTAATAAGACAGAATCTGGGAAATATCCCTTAAATAAAGGAGAATCTCATACGAAATCAGTTCGCAGACAGGATTAAAGCTAAATAAGGTAAGAAATAAGCCTAAAGACCATTTATAGGCCGGTCAAAACAATCAATACCCAGAAATTAGGCCAGTAGCATAATAAAGGAAGGCAATACCAATTATGAGTCACAAATAAGGAAAGAATAAGTAAAATCGTCAAAGAGATATCGGTTTTAAAAGAAAACAGAATTCCAAACCCTAATTAGGCAAATAAAAATCAATTAATCCCTTTTAATTGACAGAGCTAAAGTATAACGGGCAAATATCATAACATACAGTGGAAAAATTAGAAACAATAGGGATTAAAACATAGACATGAAAACCAGTTGAACAAGTAAAGAGAACCAAAGTTAAGTGCTTAAATATTTTAGAACTATTTTGCAGAAACTTAAAATATGAAACACTAGCTTTTAGGGAAAAATGAAAATCGGTTAACAATAGTAAGAAAAATAGAAGATCTTAAATAGATAAAATCAAAATCATCTCATATCTATATATGAACAGACTCGAGTAGAAAGTGACTAGGGTTTTAAAAATAGTCAGAGGTAAGAAAAATTCGGTTTGAATAAGAGATTTGAAGTCATAAACATGAAGATAACAGTACTCACAAACATAGAGATGAACACAGGCGGATTCATCGAGAAAATGAAGGATTTGGACCGAGTCTATGTTGAATCTCTTTGAGATTCTCTCAAATAATGTAACGACCCGATCGGTTATTTTGAGCTCTAGCACATCGTTCAGCAGTTTGGGGTTATGAGCAACTCCGTTTCAGGTATTATGACTCGTGGGCATTGTCAAAGCTGAATTTCGGGAAGTTTAGAGTTGATTTGGATAGAAAATTCTCATTTCAGAAGCCTTAAGTTGGAGAAATGGACTAAGATTGGAATTTTGAGTAAACGACTTCAAAATCGGGATTTAAAGGTCCCTGCAGGTTCATATGATGATTTCGGACTGGGGCGTATGTCCGAATCAGGTTTTGGATAACCCGGGAGCATTTCGGCTTATATTGCGGAAGTCAGCATTTTTGAAGGAATTTCCTAAGTTTGGCTTGAAGCGCATTTCAGTGTTATTGATGTCCTCTTGGGATTCTGAGTTTGGGAATAGCTTCGTATGGTGATTCTGGAGTTGGGAGCGCGGTCGGAAGTGAATTCGGATGTCCGTAGGTCATTTTAAAGTCATTTGGCTAAAGATAAAAATTTGAAGGTTTTAGAGAAATCCGACCGGAAGTGGAAATTTTGATATCAGGGTCGGAATATAATTCTGGAAGTTGGATCAGGTCCGTAATGTCAAATAAGACTTTTGTGCAGAATTTGGGGTCAATCGGACGTGATTTGATAGGTTTCGGCATCAGATGTAGAAGTTGGAAATTTCTAAGTTCATAAAGTTGGGATTTGGGTGCGATTCCTGGTTTCGATGTTGTTTGATATGATTAGAGGCCTCGAGCAAGTCCGCATTATGTTTTAGAGAAAGTTGGTATAATTGGACGGGGTCCCGAGGGCCTCGGGTGGATTCCGGGTGATTAACGGATCAATAGCTGAAGTTAGAAGAAGGCTGGAGTTGCTGGCATCTGGTGTGACCGCACCTGCGAGGCTTGGGCCGCAGGTGCGGTTATGGCGCCGCAGGTGCAAAAATGTGGTGGTCTGGCTGGGAGCGCAGGTGCGATGATATTTTCGCACCTGCGAAGTCGCATATGCGGGCTATGGGGCGCAGGTGTGAGCTTTAGTTGAGGAAAGCCGCAGGTGCAGAGGTTTGGTCGCACCTGGGCAGAATGTTTTAAAACCGTTGTTGGTCATTTCCTTCCATTTCTTTTGGTTTGGACGATTTTGAGGAGCTTCCAGAGAGGGTTTTCGCCAAAGATCACAAGGTAAGTAATTCCTTCATGTTTCCAAGTTAAATACAAGGTTACTGCATGGAAATTATACATGAGAATTTGTAGGAAAATTGGGAAAAATCTTAAAGAAACCTAGAAATTTGTAATTGGATTCTTAACCACGAATTTGAGCATGGAATTTAGAGTAAATTGTATATTTGAGTTAATAAGGCTATGGGTAGAATATGTCGTCGAGATATTTCGGATTTCCGGGCACGTGGGCCCGAGGGCATTTTGGTCAATTCACCGAGCGGAGTTGGGAAAGCATATAATTTGAATTTTTTGTAAGTATTAGGATAAATTTTCATTGCTTTTCCCGTTATTTGGTAGTTTTGGTGCGTTGTGCATCCATTGGAGTCGTCGGAACGGCTTGGAAGCTGGTTATGGGACTTCGGAGCGAGGTAAGTCTCCTTTCTAACTTTGTGAGGGTGAATTGTCCCCCTAGGTGAAATAATTTAGTATGTGCTAGTATATGCGGGGGCTATGTGCACACGAGCTGAAGGGAGTCCGTGCGTAGATACTATTATCCCATGTTTTGGTAGTCTAGGACCCACTAGCATGCCTTACCTGTTCTACCCGTGAACCTGCCTGTATTATTAGACTGCTAATATAGTCGAAATCGTAATTTAATATCTAGAGAAGACTAGAGTTCATTTTTCTTAATCAGCTGGAAAGAGAATTGATTTCCTCCGTGGGTAATTGTATACTTGATAAGGTGATATTATTGAATATTATTAGACTTGGCAAATGAATTTCGAGAAAGGATTTAAACACTATTTTGTGGTTTTTAAAGAGAAATCTATCATTTACTTGAGTATTTGTTTTCCCGACGTATTTGGGGTGGACTGTTGATTGTGCATGACTGCATGTGACCGCTTCGCAATTTACATTCCGCGAGCGGAGTGTTATTTCCCCCACTCTCATGGGAGCGGGTTGTACGCCACGACGGATTTAAAATGCACTTATGGCTCGGGCCATTCGACCCCCGGCAGTGCATAGACATGATTATTTTATTGAAAGGTGCACTTATGGTACGGGCCGTTCGATCCTCGACAGTGCACAGAGATGATTATTATGATGACTCAGGCCGGTTGTCCTTATCCCGTATGCGCATGCTAAGTTGTTAAATGTTTTTTTTCATGGATTTTGAGGTGATAAGATTTTTGGGGGAAAAAAAGAAGTAATTGTTTATTTAAGATATTTGGGGGGAAATGAGAAAGTGGTAACTGTTTGTTTACTTCCAGTATTTACTTGAATTTCAGTGCCTTATATATTTGCTGCTTTACTACCTTACGTGCCTACCGTGTTCATCATATGCTGTTAAATTAATTTGCTGGACCTTAGTGAGTGTCTAATTCGACCTCTCGTCACTACCTCTCTAAGGTTAGGCGGGCGACTTAATGAGTACACGTTATTTTTGTACTCATGCTACACTTGTTGTGCATTTTTATTGCATAGGTACTTTCATAATGACATGGCTGGTTTGGAGACTTAGGCGAGCTGCACCATCCAGAGGCGATCCGCAGCTGACAGGGTCTTCCTCATACTGTATTTATTTTCATTTTAAATTCCTTGTCCAATTTTTATTTCAGAAAAGCTTTGTGATGATTGTATAAATTCTTAGAAATTGTTCATGTACTCATGACACCGGGTTTTGGGGTGTGTTTGGATAAAATTGCTCAAATAGAATATTTAAACCACTGTATTTACTTAACGGACTTTTATTTAGTTACTATGTAATAAAGTGAAAGGTAATGTGTTTTCATAATTGTTAAAACTTGAATTTATTTCAACTAATTAATGATCGTCTTGCCTGACAGTGGTGTCCGGCGCCATCACGATCTTAGTAGATTTTGGGTCGTGACAACATGGTATCAAAGCGCTAGGTTCCCGTAGGTCTCACGAGTCATGAAAAAGTCTAGTAGTGTCTTGCGGATCGGTACAGAGACATCTGTACTTATCTTCGAGAGGCTACAGGGCTGTTAGGAGTACTTCCCTTCTTGATTCCTCATCGTGCGATTTGATACCTTTAAGGCTTATGCCTAAGTTTATTATTACTCAATCTTACGCGTTGCGAAGCGCTTGCCATGAATCGGGAATTTGAGGAATTGATATGGTGCGAGATGTTTTCCATGTGTAGTTGGTTGGGGCTGTTTTTGTTTCCCTGCAGAAGAATATTATGTTGTTTCAGCTCGGTTGCTGTGTTTCTGAGAACTTTGAGGCATTTGGATTAGGAATGACCAGGTTTTGGATTGATAAAGTAGTAAGACTTGGTGTTTCAAGTAAGGTGGAGTATTCACCTGTGACGTGTTATCGTCGTTTTTGATCGAATAGAATGTGTTAAGTTCATCAGTACCATGGTTTCTTCGGGTGCATGGGGCCAGAGTATGGTGAAGGAGTATTGAAGAATACGGTTGGCAGAGAATGATATTGAATTGAGGCTAGACGGTAGTTCCATTTCTAGGAAGCCAGGTGTAAGAAGCGGAAGTTCAGCAGTCGCAAAGTGGGGGAGCGGCAACATAACTTGGAATCTGAAGATATTGACGCACATTTAGTGGATGTCCATGAGGAGCGGACGAACTAATAAAGTTGGTAAATCAAGCAGGACGTAGGATGAGGTATTGATGTCGTAGAGAGCGTGCATTTTAGCGTCGTTGGAAGGTGTCCGCGGGTGATTTCTCCAGGTGGGTTATCTCCTGTGAATAGGTTAGTGGTGGCATGGTTGGCAAGTTTCTGCGAGGGATTCTAGTGGCTATTCGGTAGGAGGCAGAATGTGTAAATGATGCTAGAGAATTTGAGTATTTAGGGAGTGCTAGCAAGAGAATTTGGAAGGATTGGACGGACTGGTTGAGCAAGTTAATGTTAACAAAGGAGAAAGGATCTCGACAGGGTCTAGAGTGGTGCAAGGAGTAGCTTCGGGCTAAGTGGGGGAGTCCCACCATCTGCAGTTGCATTGTAGGGTTGTCTTTTCATGGGGTTACGGATTGTCGGCGTGTCGGCAAGTTATCACAGCTAAGGGAAAGGAGTAAAATGGTGATTTTGCGTGGGATTTGATGAATGTGTGAAAAAGTTGGCCCTGTCAGACTGGGGTTAGGCTTTGGAAGATTTGGAATTTATGCTTAAGGCATAGGCGAGTTGTAAGGATAGTGAATCGGTCACGTGCTTCATTGAAAGGGGTGTTCATGTGCTAGGAGAGCCTTGGAGTTGATTATATTCAGGACCATTCAGAGTGGGTGACTCTCAATAGCGGTCCTAGTGAATTCAAAGTTAAGAATGCAGCGTTTAAGGGTTTCAGGCAGCAGTATCATCAAGGATTGAGCTTATGCAGCGTAATTCCTGAGAAAAGGAAAATGGTTGGGGTTCTATGATATGTTTCATCGTGCAGGATAGTATTGGAGTAGTGAGAGAAATAAACTCCGAATTATAGAAAGACTATCAAGAGGGTACGAGACGGGTTGCGGGATTTAGGCAGCATAATCTCGTGAATCAAGGTCACTCAGGATGAGTGAGGGTTGAGTTTGCTATGAGTTGAAGGAAGTTGCTATTATTCCAGAGGAAATTGAAGATGATTAAAAGAAGATAGATTGATTAGCCATGGAGGAAACGACACAGTTACGGCAGTGATCAGTTCCTTCGATGTGATTAAGTTATGCATATGGTTTGTGCCAGTGTATGCGAGGCATGTCAGCTGTCGAAATAGATTTTTATTTGGAAGCATTCAATTATTATGGCCTGTCAGGTGTAGGCGGATCCCGGAAGGGTTATGGTGGTATAGACCGCTACTTAAGGATTTGCATGTTGGGTGATTGTGAGAATTCACTCGAGTGTGGTGATGGTCCTCTCGAATTGAAGTAAGTAAAAGCTTTCTATATGATGAAGTGTTCACTCTATTAGTGGTTCAAAAGTTATGATGGAATTCTTGCGCTAACTCATATTGGCAGGTTAGGTGCGGTAAGCAGTATATAACTGGAAGTAAGGAATCGAGGTTGCGGTTCGGTGTTATCAAGGATGTCATGAGCTCGGATGAGCAAGGGAAAAAAAGAAGAAAGTGATTTTAAAGTTCAGAGTAAGCTGGTGTTATCTTCAGTGTCACCTGAGATCGATATTCGGTGAAAGAGGCTTTGTACCCTGGTCATGGGTTCTTGATGTGTCGTGCAGTATTAGTGTGGTCGGTGATGCGGATGTGCAGACTTGTTACCTGGTGTGGAAGGTCGTGGGAGCGTAACCACGAGAAGATTGTATAAGTGTGACATGTAGTCACTTAATGGATTGAAGATTTGGACTGAGTTTAAAGAAGTGCAATATTGCTTATTTGAGAATTTATGCCTGGAAGGCGTTCAGTTCATTTGGTTGTGGATTGTGAGGTGCTTGTCCCGGCTATGATGGTTGTTATCCCGTATTATGAGAGAAAGTGGGTTAATATGGACCCAGGTAAAGCTATTAGCTTAGTTTGGTGCGAGCAGGGTAGACTCGATGTTTGTGGATGGATTTAAATATGATTATGGTCTTCATGTGGGGCAGATATGTTCATTTTAGTATAGCGCTCCTCAAGGAGGGGTGTTGGGATATCAGGTGTCGTCCCGTTTTCATCAAATTCATGTATTGTTGTGATTTTTCCGTGTGAGTTGGGAAACGGCTTAATAGATCCCTATGTGTTGAGTTTCCGTGTAGTGATGATGTTATGTGAGCGGGAGAGATCTTTAGATTCAGAGTATATATATGGCACCTCAGTTGTGCTTAAGTTTTGTAGCATGTGGCCTTATCAGTCTCCCCAGGATGGTATTATGCACTTAGTGTGCATATGATCGATATTCAGTAATTTGTAATAGTGAGCAATTCAGCTCCGTGTATATTTCCTTATGTGAATTTTATGATGGGATCGGGTGGCACGCCGCCACGGGTATGTTATTTGGATCGGGTTTCACGCCGCAACAGTATGATGATGAGTAAGATTCCTATATTTATTTTCTTGTGTTTTACTTTCTATATTCTGGGAAGAGTTCATAATAAGTTGCGTGAGTAGGGTGGTCTTTTCCTGAGTCATTTCTTCATGTATCATGTTCGAGTTATGGCCTATTGGAGTTGTGGTGTCATGTGAGACTGTTGGTCATGTTGGGGCGATTTGTTGTCTGAGCAGTTCATACTGGGTGAGACGAGATTATTGGATCAGGGATCAATGCGATAAGATTATGTAAAATACAATGAAGGACAATTACCAACGGTTGGTTCATAATAAGGTGATGATTCTAGTCAAGATGAGATATTCAATGATTTTTCAACTCTGCAATTGGTTATGAATTTCTACCCGTCTCCTCCGTTGTGGTGGTATCGCCAACATTATAGCAGGATGTATATATATGTCATAAGGTGCCTTGGGAGCATCAGATTCATGGAATTTTGGATATTAAGGTTCAGGGAGCGTCGTTGTGGTCAGGTGAGGAATTATGCGGTGCTTGGTGCTAATTCAGCAAAGGTATGCAGTCATGTTCTGGTATAGCGTGTGGTAGTTGATACGCTGTTTATATATTGGAACTAGGCCTGACAGAGAAATTTCAGGTATTAGAACTAGGTTCTGAGCTTATGATATGGATAAAAGAAGAAATCTTCAGATTTGATCAAGCTAATGTACTCAACTGGGTTGTGGTAGCACGGGCAGGTGCTCAAGGTGTTAAACAGTGATTTCAGATAACTCCAGAGCAGTTTTGGGCACGTTCGAGGACGAACGTCTGTTTAAGTGAGGGAGAATGTAACGACCCGACCGATCGTTTGGAGCTCTAGCGCGTCGTTCAGCAGTTTGGGGTCATGAGAAGCTCTGTTTCAGGTATTATGACTCGTGGGCATGGTCGGAGCTGAATTTCGGGAAGTTTAGAGTTGATTTGGAAAGAAAATTCTCATTTCAGAAGCCTTAAGTTGGAGAAATGGACTAAGATTGGAATTTTGAGTAAAGGGCCTCAGAATCAGGATTTGAAGGTTCCTGCAGGTTCGTATAATGATTTCGGACTGGGGCGTATGTACGGATCGGGTTTTGGATAACGCAGGAGCGTTTCAGCGTACATTGCGGAAGTTAACATTTTTGAAGGAATTTCCTAAGTTTGGATTGAAGCGCATATCAGTGTTATTGATGTCCGCTTGGGATTCCGAGTCTGGGAATAGCTTCGTATGGTGATTCTGGAGTTGGGAGCGCGGTCGGAAGTGAATTTGAATGTCCGTAGGTCATTTTGAAGTCATTTGGCTAAAGATAGAAATTTGAAGGTTTTAGAGAAATCCGACCGGAAGTGGAAATTTTGATATCAGGGTCGGAATGCAATTTTGGAAGTTGGAGAAGGTCCGTAATGTCAAATATGACTTGTGTGCAAAATTTGGGGTCAATCGGACGTGATTTGATAGGTTTCGGCATCGAATGTAGAAGTTGGAAATTTCTAAGTTCATAAAGTTGGGATTTGGGTGCAATTCATGGTTTCAATGTTGTTTGATGTGATTTGAGGCCTCGAGCAAGTCCGCATTATGTTTTGGAGCAGGTTGGTATAATTGGACGGGGTCCCGGGGGCCTTGGGTGGATTCCGGGTAATTAACTGATCAATATTTGAAGTTAGAAGAAGGCTGGAGTTGCTATCATCTGGTGTGACCGCACCTGCGAGGCTTGGACCGCAGGTGCGGTTATGGCGCCGCAGGTGCAAAAATATGGCGGTCTAGCTGAGAGCGCAGGTGCGATGATATTTCCACACCTGCGAAGTCGCACATGCGGGCTATGGGCACAGGTGCGGAGGTTTGGTCGCACCTGCGGAATCGCAGGTGCGAGAGTTGGATCGCAGGTGCGGAAAATGACCTGGGCAGAAGGTTTTAAAACCGAGATTGTTGGTCATTTCCTTCCATTTCTTTTGGTTTGGACGATTTTGAGGATCTTCCAGAGAGGGTTTTCATCAAAGATCACAAGGTAAGTAATTCCTTCATGTTTCTAAGTTAAATACAAGGTTATTGCATGGAATTATACATCAGAATTTGTAGGAAAATTGGGGAAAATCTTAAAGAAACCTAGAAATTTGTAGTTGGATTCTTAACCACGAATTTGAGAATGGAATTTAGAGTAATTGTATATTTAAGTTAATAAGGATATGGGTAGAATATGTCTTCGAGAAATTTCGGATTTTCGGGCACGTGGACCCGAGGGAACTTTGGTCAATTCACCGAGCGGAGTTGGGAAAACATATATTTTGAATTTGTTGTTAGTATTAGGATGAATTTTCATTACTTTGCCTGTTATTTGGTAGTTTTGGGGCGTTGTGCATCCATTGGAGTCGTCGGAAGGACTTGGAAGCCGGTTATGGGATTTCGGAGCGAGGTAAGTCTCCTTTCTAACTTTGTGAGTGGGAATTGTCCCCCTAGGTGAACTAATTTAGTATGTGCTAGTATCTGCGGGGGCTACGTACGCATGAGGTGACGGGAGTCCATGCGTAGCTACTATTATCCCATGTTCGGGTAGTCTAGGACCCACTAGCATGCCTTACCTGTTCTACCCGTGAACCTGCCTGTATTATTAGACTGCTAATATAATCGAAATCGTAATTTAATATCTAGAGAAGACTAGCGTTCATTTTTCTTAATCAGCTGGAAAGAGAATTGATTTCCTCTGTGGGTAATTGTATACTTGATAAAGTGATATTATTGAATATTATTAGACTTGGCAAATAAATTTCGAGAAAGGATTTAAACACTATTTTGTGGGTTTTAAAGAGAAATCTGTCATTTACTTGAGTATTTGTTTTCCCGTCGTATTCGGGGTGGACTGTTGATTGTGCATGACTGCATGTGACCGCTTCGCAATTTACATTCCGCGAGCGGAGTTTTATTTCCCCACTCTCATGGGAGCGGACCGTACGCCACGACGGATTTAAAATGCACTTATAGTTCGGGCCGTTCGACCCTCGGCAGTGCATAGACATGATTATTTTATTGAAAGGTGCACTTATGGGACGTGTCGTTCGATCCTCGGCAGTGCACATTGATGATTATTATGATGGCTCAGGCCGGTTGTCCTTATCCCGTATGCGCATGCTAAGTTGTTAAATGTTTTTTTTTCATGGATTTTGAGGTGATAAGATTTTTGGGGAATAAAAAGAAGTAATTATTTATTTAAGATATTTGGGAGAAAATGAGAAAGTGGTAACTGTTTGTTTACATCCAGTATTTACTTGGATTTCAGTGCCTTATATATTTACTGCTTTACTACCTTTACATGCCTACCATGTTCATCATATGCTGTTAAATTAATTTGCTGGACCTTAGTGAGTGTCTAATTCGACCTCTCGTCACTACCTCTCTGAGGTTAGGCGGGCGACTTACTAAGTACACGTTGTTTTTGTACTCATGATACACTTGCTGTGCATTTTTATTGCACAGGTACTTTCATAGTGACATGGCTGGTTTGGAGACTTAGACGAGCTGCACCATCCGGAGGCGATCCGCAGCTGACAGGGTCTCCCTCATACTGTATTTATTATTTTAAAATCCTTGTCCAATTTGTATTTCGGACAAGCTTTGTGATGATTGTATAAATTCTTAGAAATTGTTCATGTACTCGTGACACCGGGTTCTGAAGTGTGTTTGGGGTAAAATTGCTAAAATGGAATATTTAAACCGCTGTATTTACTTAACAGACTTTTATTTAGTTACTATGTAATAAAGTGAAAGGTAATGTTTTTCATAATTGTTAAAACAGAAATTTATTTCAACTAATTAATGATTGGCTTGCCTGACGGTGGTGTCCGACGCCTTCACGACATTAGTAGATTTTGGGTCGTGACAAATAAAATAAAAATCATAACACCAGTAAAGAAAGGAGGCCAGATAGGGCCTAAGATCGAGGGGAAAACCCATGAATTGAAGGGGGTTCATGTGCCGGCGGGCTAGGGTTAGGGAGAAGGGTGAGAGAGAAGAGAGGAAAAAGGGATTCAGGGGCGGCGGAACTTGGGAAATGATTAGAGTTGGGGGTTGTTGCGTAATTAAAAATGGAAGGAATGTCTTGGACCGTTGATCTTTTGAGATCAATGGCCAGGATTGAATCCGGGGGGTCAGGCGGGTTATAAAATAGGTTATGGGTATTGGATCAGGGTTATGGTATTGGGTTGATTTAATTGGGCTGGGGTAGTAATTGGGCTAAGGTCCGAAACTAAAAGAGGTTATTTGTTAAATACCCAATTAATTTCAAAATAATTCATAAAAATAGCTAATAAATGATAAAAATTGATATTTATGCATAAAAATAATTTAAAATAATTACTTAATATTATAAAAATATAAAAGGTCATTTTCTTGTAAAATAAAGTAATTATGCCCATATGGGCTATTATTACAAAGTTATTGCAATTATAACCTAAGAAATATAAAAATGGCTATTCAAGAAATAAGTAAAGCTTAATATAAATATAAATGATAAAATTAAGCAATAAAATTATCATAAAATCATTTGTGATGCAATTAGTAATTATTCATATAATAAAGCTACTGGATAAATTAATTAAAAATCCTTTAAAAATGCAAAAATTACGGAAAAATATTGATTGATGCTCATGCATTGTTTTGGAGATATATATGCATTTTGAAAATAATAGATGAAAAATTGGGTATCAACAGTCCCAATAAGGATTATGAATCTGTCCAGTCGAGTCGAGTCGGTTGATGGAATTGTACTTTTCAAGCATGTCGAAAGTGTCTAAGAAATTGTTAACTGGCTGTTTCTTAAAAAAGATGTGAAAATCATATGAGGACGCATTAATGATTGCAGTATTGTATTTCATTCACAATTTTCTATTTTCTATTACGAATAATGATTTGATAACAAAGAATATTTTTCTGTTGGTTGAATCTGGTTCCTTTGAGACTTTCCCTTGGGGAAAAGTGGTTTTTAATGCTATGTTGAAGTCAATGAAGGATAAGGTTTGTAGAAGGAGAGAGATGTACCGATATGGTGGTTTGCCTTTGGCATTCCAGTGTTGGTTTTATGAATGTTGTCCTTATACTCGCAAAAACCTCGCTTTTCGGATTGGAGATCTTGTGCCACGCATACTAAACTGGACTATAAAGAATAAGGTGACCTTCAAGAGGTTGAGGAAAGAATTTTTTTCATTTAAGTCAAGAGCAGGTAAAAGATATTTTTGTTTAGTTTACAATATTTTGTAGCAATACATATGAATCTACTTCTGATAAATAAATTATGCATTTCTGATACATAAATTATACATTTTTGATACATAATATCAATTAACTGTATGATGTGTAGTTTCTACAAGTAATATATTGTTTGTCTTTTATTTTTTTAAAATTTCATGATTGGTAAGTTTTTTTTATTTGTAGTTTGTGTTTGGTAACATTGTCCCAACAAATGTTGAACAAACAAGGCTTGAATTGCATGATTTTGTCCCACTGTATGAAGATCAAAATGAGATGTATATCGAATCTGGAGTCGTGGCTGAAGTTAATCAAGAGATGATGTTGATGATTTCAACACTCGACCTAAAAAACGGCAGAATAGCTTAAATGACACTTATACTTGTGCCACTTTGTCATGTCGGTCCCCTAACTTATCATTTTGTCAATTGAACACTTACACTAGTTCAAATCGTATATAATAAACGCTTATGACAGGAGTTACCAATGTGTGTAATATAATCTCCTACACATAGGATGCCACGACATTACAAGTGCCACATAGGAAAATAAACTATTTAAAAATAGGATCTTTTAGAACACTCTAGCAATCTGGAAGTCCCTGCAACACAAAGCAGAGTTTCTCTTTTACACCATCCATAAGGAAATTCTCGTCCATCAGATTAACACTCATGTAACTCAATAACTCCTTCATGAAATTGCTCAAAGATTTCCCACCAATATCAAGCCTTTTCACTCTGTAATTCAATGTGAAATTCTGAAACACCGGTGAGGCATGAGTAAATGAAAATTCACAGCCCAGAACTAAGTTGCATTGGGCTTTAGACACAATCACATAAGGGCGGCAAGATGCCTCATAGAGATGGACCAAAGAGGGGGAATCCGAAACATAGAGACCCTCAAAATTAAAATCTTCGAACCACGCATATCTAGAAGCTTCAAGCGAGCTTTAATGGCGTCTCTTCTTGTCCCTTCGGTTTTGATCCTCAAACACAAATGTTTATCACATTTTCAAGTCCAAATTTCAATATCCAACTGAGTGTTAGTATTAGGTTTCAAACTACTAGATTCGTTCTTCGCAAGACCAGCAATGGAATTTCGAAAATTCTCAACAAACAAGCCTTTTGAATCTCCTCTCCAAAATCCAAATAAAGATTCAAATAGTGAAACACAGCAATAATAACCAAAACAAGCCTTTGAAGGCTCATCCATTGTTTACAGTAGAGTGGAGGGGAAAGAGGAATTGGGGGCGAGAAGAAAGGTGGGATTTTCGGCCCGATTTTGTGCCTGATTTTAGTTTAATTCATTTTTAATCAAAATCACTAGTATCACTCTCTTTACATGCGTGTGTTACACATGATTCGTCCACCTCAGTTATGTCAATGCCACATAAGCTTGGTCAATGGTTAGAGAGATTTAGAATATACGATTTGAATTAGTGTAAGTGTTCAATTGGCAAAATGATAAGTTTGGGGACCGACATGACAAAGTGGCACAAGTATAAGTGCCATTTAGGCTATTCTGCCTTAAAAAATTCTAAGAAGCACCCCAAAAATAAGTTGGAATCACAACCTATCAACAATGAGAATCCGGATCTACATCCCAGTAACTTGAGTTCAAGCGAGAATGAGCTGAAACTTCTGAGAAGTGAAATCAACACGGTACAGTTCTATTTTGGCTTTGAGCAGTTCTGACAACTTAATTGATATCCGGTTTCACTTTTTCTTTTATAGGTAAACGACAAGGTTTCGTATTTGGAGCGGTAAATGACTTCCTCATTTGAAAAGGTTATTAAAGCTCTAGGTGAACGCGATGCTTCAAAGGTATTCTCATGACTATGCTTATTTGTTATTCTTACCTAGTTGCTATAATTTTTACAATTTTTTGTATATTTTTTTTGAACAGGGTAATAGAAAAGATGACGACCATCATGATAGTCATGGACATCATGATACTGGTGATATTCATAAAGATTATTTTGGCGATAAGGAAGTTGCAGAGAATAATTTTGGCAGTGAGGAAGTTATTGAGAGAAATATTGGCAGTGAGGAAGTTGTAAAGAAAAATGTTGACATTAAGGTAAGTCTAGAGCAAACTGTTGATGTTATGGAGGGTGTGATGAAGGATTCTATAGAAGCTGGTAAAAGTAGTGAAGGAGTTGGTGATGACGAAGCCCGGATTGAGGACGTCGAGCCTGAAATCACTGCAATCACCCAGAAGTTTTGTGATAAGTTTTTGGTGGAGGATTTTGTACAAGTTGTTAAAAACAGTTGTGAGGAAGTTTGTGAGGACAATGGCTGGATTAGTGATGTTGATGCTCAAATAAATACAATCACCCAAAAATATTTCAATCAAAATATTGTACATGGTGATTGTTTAGGAGTGGATACAATTATTGCTACTATGCAGGAAGATCGTATAGTTGTTGTTGATCATGACACACCTGATCCCTAGAGAAAAGAAACCAGCAGGGGTCATGAAGTCACCATTCAGGAACACATTTGACTCTGGCGGAACCATACAAGTTGCTCAAAATAAGCCAACTAAGTCAAAGAAGCCCATCTTGAGAAATAAGCCAAATAAGTCCATATTCACTATAAAGTATCCTTTTCAAGGAAATGTTGACAAACCTTTTGATTTCATAATATTGTGTAAGTGGAACACTTTCATCAATAGAGGTTTAAGGACTAATGCACCGTAAGTTTTATGTTTCAATTTTTTCTTTTTTCTTTTTTTTTCTTGTTTATTTTTCGTGTTTCGTGTTATGAACCATATCTTTTTATCCTGATTCATCGGGGATGGTGTTTATACAGATATTAGCAATAAGTTAAATAAAATATTTTAATTTGGAGTTGATGATATTGAGAAAAAAATGGTTCTTCACATTTGCATATCCCGACCTACCCTTGTGTGATTCAGTAAGTCAACGTTATAATGGTTCTTCATATTTTCAGCATATTGATGTTAATTTGTTAGCATAAATGCCATTTTTGTTTCTTTTATCCATGTTGTAATTACATATAGATTATATCTGTAATAAAATGAGAAATGAGACTCGGTAACCCTTGGATAGTAGGCGGAAGAAAGGACTAGAACAATAATAGCAATAGAAAACATTGTATTAACTTGATAGAGTTTCTTTATGTATTTGCAGTATCTTCTGTAAAATGTATAATCTGTTTATACATAAAATATACATTTCAGTTTTCTCAAACTGTAATTTTCTCACAATGTGTGTTTATTCTTCATATTTCAGCATATTGATGTTATTTTTTACTATTTGAGAAAGAAACGGAAGTACGGTGTTGATGTTCCAGTAAGATTCATAACTACCGACTGTTGGTTTAACTGCTTGATTTCGAATTTGTACAAGGAGTTTTTGGAGAAAAAGAGAGACATGAATTTGATTACTGAAATAGATCCAATTGCTGAGTATATACTTGGGTATTTTTTAAGATGTAATGTTCCTTGGTGTACTGTTGATGAAGTCATTTTCCCTAAATCGTCTGATAAGTGACACTGGATATTAGCGAGACTTTCATTCAAAGATCTGCGCATTTATGTAAACTATTCCATGAATGGCGCTTGGCAGAATAGTGCAGTTAGGAGATCAATTGAGCCATACTCAGTGTTGCTCCCATATTTCCTTCATCGTATTGGCTTTTGGGACTGAAAGGAGAATCCTATGGGAATCCCCACCATCGATCCTTTTGAGATTTATGTCGTTGATGGGTTGCCAACGCAAGATAACACGTAAATTATTATTTAATATTTTTGATTCTTATTCATTTTTTGTACATGAGTTCCTATTTGGATATTATACTTACTTATTCAACGTTTATGTGCGACCTTGTATGTAGTGAATATGGTATTTATGTTGCTGCATTTGCTGAGTACATCATTCAAGGCAGCAGTATTCCTAAAGCTATTGATATTGATAGGATACAAAACCGATATAGTATATTGCTATGGGATTATGGAGTGAAAGAAACAAAGAGCACATGCACTTAGTGATGACGAGTCTACTAGTAAGGATAACAAGAAAAAGGGCAAGTCTCATTCCGTTATTGATGACAAGGATTTGAAGAATAACAAGAAAAAGGGCAAGACATATGTCTGTCACGACCCCAAATCCTAAGCCGGCTGTGATGGCGCCTATCATGGAAGTAGGCTAGCCAACCATTTTAGACTATCATAATATTTGATAATTTCCCAAAATTAGCAGATTTTAAAACACCAAAATGATATGAACAATTTATACACTTCTCCAAAACCTGGAGTCAACTGTCATGAGCATCTAGGACTATAAATACAATGTACAATACGGTGACTTGCTATTAAAAAAGCCTGAAGTACAAAAGACAAAAACTATGTACTGAGGAAAGGAAAGGAGGTGAGCTGGGGACGCTGAACAGCTACCTCGATCCTCGAACAAACTCTAGGCGCGTCCAAAAATCAACTAGTGAGATTGTACGGTACCTGGATCTGCACACAGAGGTGCAGGGAGTAACGTGAGTACGCCAACTCAGTAAGTCATCAAAGTAACTAAAAACTTGAGTGTAGTGACTGTGAACAACTATTTTTTGACCACACCCAAATTCTATACTATTTTTGCTATAAATATT
>ML352021.1:0-49376 GCA_005239505.1 Nicotiana paniculata
ATTAAATTTGATTTGTGGTTTTAAAGATACGTGATCTAGTTCAATACCAATTAGTAAGCAAGTAATATAAGATGTAAATGAAAGGAATAAATGAACCAAATCAGTATTACTTAAGGCGTAGCGACCTCGAGCTCGGTGACCTAGAGATGAGTCAAGAACAATAAAGCAATAATAAAGTTTAAAGGACAATTCTGATGAACAATGAGCGAAAAATAGAGAGTATATTCTTTGCCAATGATTAGATGATTGTAACAAATGATTGGGGGCCCTTTATATAGGAGGGGAACCCTGAATAAGGTACATTTCTATTTACAATAAAGAATATTATTGGGACAGTTGTATAACTACCTAGTACGGATTCGTACTAATATGTACAAATCTATTCCTAAATTTACGCCATGATCTTGAGGACGTGGCGAGAATCTTGTCATTCTGTAACAGGCTCACAACGGTACTATTTTGGCATCAAACGTACTCCGCTCCGATGATTTTCGGCACTTAGGTCTACGGGCCTCTTATTTTGCCTTCGAGCCCGAGCTTGGTCTTTATCAAACCACAACCCTCGATGTGACCTCTCGAGCCTACAAAATCGGGGCATATAATTTTGACCGTGTACAGATAGTCCCTGCGTTTCTTAGAATGAAATGACAAGAAATGATTTGATTCTCGACCCTTCGATGCCCCAACCATGATGTCAGTCTCGTGATATCAGCAACCAGTGTGAGTGAAAGGTCAGGAAAGGTCGCGTCTGCACAGTTTTCCAAAGGCTACTAATTGAAAACGGCTGATTGGTCAGTAGTTTGGCTTCTTTGCCACGCTTGAGTGACCTCTATAACTCCACTTTGTAAACATTACTTAAACTTTTACTTCTAAAAGCTTTCATAAGACTTCATTAGCTTCTTCAATCTCTGAGCTCACCATTTTCTTCAACTTGTGCCTATTTCATCACAAATTTCTTTTCTTCTTCTGAATTTCTCAACAACAATGGCCAAAACTTCTAACACAGTTCCTCCGAAAGAGAAAGCCTCTTCATCATCACGCCAATCCAAAAGAAAATGGTGGTACCATCTCGTATCGAGGAGTGTATTCCCGGGCCTTGCGAAACATCTTCCAATTTCAAAATTGAAAAAACTTCCTCAATCATGGGTCGATGTGAATCCATGTGTCAGTATATTAGTTTGATAACCGAAGCCGAAATTAAGAAAGTGAAAATAGATTGCAATTGGAAGGAAAAAGATGTGGTGGTCCCTTCCGCTGAAGAGGACATTACTACTCACAAAGCAGGATAACTAAGTGTATATACCTACCCATTCACGTTGGGTCCCGTAGATCCCGCTCTGGGTCCCACAGACCCAGTCATTCTCGAGTTTTGCCAACTGTACCAAGTGACGCTCAGTCAGAACTACCCCTCATTCTGGCGAATCGTCAACTTGATTAGATAATTAACGAGCCAGGTCGAGGGCATGTCTTTTACCCTCGACCATCTTATTAGGCTATACAGCCCTCGCCTTTATCGAGGTGGCCTGATAAAGCTGCAACGTCGATCTTCGAAATCTCTCGTCTCCTCCATCGATGAAGACAAGGATAAAGGGTGGATGAGCCGATTCGTCCGAATCAGGACCTCCGACCTAATTCCTGTCGAGAGGATGCCATTCCCCGAGGAATGGAACATGAAACGTAAGTAAACATCTATCGATAGCAATCGAATATTCCACTCTTTCTGCTCTTTCTCGACCTTATCACTTTCTCGATCTTATTTTTTCATAATGATGCAGTCGTTTCTTGGTTTCCCGGTGCGGTTCCGGACCCCCCAGGCAGGATTTAGCTTCTGGCCTCTACTTTTTCATACGCCGAATGCAGTTGGCGTGATTTGGCCAAAGGTCGATGGGAGGCCAAAAATCATGGTGAGCTCTACCTTAGTGAAAATACTTACTTTTATTTTTATGCACGCCTTGGAGACGTTGTTGCTATGCGTTCTCCCCCATATGGTGAAGGAGAAACCCCATAACCTGTTAAGGTGAATAAAAGGAAGAGGGGGTTTCCTACAAGCTCCTCGAAGCCAAGAAGAATCCTGCGTCGAAAGCCTAAGGCCGATACCGTGGCCTTATCTCCATAAACGACCGAACATTTTCGTGCTGAGAATGAAGAGAGAGACGACGCAGAGAGCGAAGATGATGGCTGCCTGTTGATAGCTTGAAAAAGAGGAAGCACTGAAGCTTCGAAGGCCTCTAAATCGATGGTGACAGATGTGGTTCGGTCTCGAGCCGAAGAAATTTCTTAGGGGAGCTTGAGCAGAGTCCCCGAGCCATCAAGTGACAAGAAAGGGCCTTGTCCCGAGGGCACTTGGCTGATGAACTTGGAGAGCCTAACTCTAAGGGCCTCCGAAGACAGGATAATGCTTCGAGTGATTCATTCGGGGTAACCAATGTGGACAACTCTCTGCCGGGCCCGGTGTTCTCTAAAGGGCAAATACGGGATGCCCAGCCCATGAGGACTCCGGATGTGGGAACGTCCCATTGGGAGAATGACATCTTTTGGGAGTACCTTGGGAGAATCGAGGAGGGCCCTGATCTTTATGCCTAGTTCATTTTTGATGAGGCCAAGAAGCTTCGCACACAGGTAAGCTTTGTCCTCATAACTACATTTCGAGTTTGATTTTTTCCCTCCTACGCCTGACTCCTTTTCTTTGTGAGAAGGCTGTGTCACTTTACAATCAAGAATTTTCCAAGTCTCGAGCCAAGCTTGTCCGGTGTGAAACTGAGTTCAAAAAAAGCGTGGCAGAGATGGACAACTTTAAGTCTCTCTATGCCAAAAGAGAAGGGGATATCAGTGCCTTCGAGCCGAGTTGGCGAAAGCCCATCAACAACAAACTGAGCTTCGTGAACAAGTAATATAGCTTTTGAGGGTCTATTACGTTTTTACCTGGTTTGGTGACTAACACTTCAATTCTGCAGTTCCAACAGAGGGGCGAGCTGGTGGAGGAGCTTCGAGAGGAGCTCAAAATGAAAGAGGATGAGACCCTTGGGTGGAGGCAACATATGGACCGTCTCTCCTCAGATAAAGATACAATTCGGGAACAGATGATGTCACTACCCCAAATCCTAACAGGTCGTGATGGCGCCTATCGTGGAACTAGCCTAGCCAACCATCACATTACTATGCTTTTGTTCAATTATAAGAGTTCACAATTTAATAATAAGCAGTAACCATAGCATATAATAATGTAATTAAGTCTTAGCGTCCCAATAATAGTATAACAACTCTAAACTAAACCTCCCAAGACTGGAGTCAATAGTAATGAGCATCTAAGGATAAATAAATCTAACTCTGCTAAAACTATAATATATGTCACTGAATCAAATGATAAAACTAAATAAGGAAGGGAAATGGAGAAGTTGTGGACGCTGGACAGCTACCTCAAAATCCCGTGAACTGCTGCAATGAACTGGGACAACTACTGCTGCGAACTGGTACCTGGATCTGTGCATAGAGTCACAGGGAGTAATGATGAGTACGCTAACTAAGTAGTAATGAAAATAAATCACAGTCTGAGAATTTTAAAACACACAGTACATATACACAATTTCACCAAACCAGTAAAATACCAAGTCACCATGTAGTATCCATCAAATAAGTTCGAAATCAGTTTTCCAGATATCCTTTGAAAACAAGTGTAATATCAGTATATCTCAATAAAATTCTCAGTAAAAACCAATTTGAAAGCGAAGTAAATCATAGTTCGAAAACTTAGTAAAATCATCATAAATCTGCCCCTCGGGCCAAATTATTTCTTTTAACAGTTGCCCCTGCGGCATTCTCTCAATCACTCACTGTCAATCATCACTCAATATCAATCATCACTCAGTATCAGCCCCGCGGGCAATAATCATCACTCAATAGGTACTTGCGCTCACTAGGGGTATGTACAAACTCCGGAGGGGCTCCTACAACCCAAGCGCTATAACAACATAAGGCCTGAAAGCCTCCTCGCAATATAGGCCTGAAAGCCTCCTCACCTCTCACATAAGGATTGAAAGCCTCCTCACCTCTCACATAAGGCCTGAAAGCCTCCTCACCTCTCACATAAGGCCTGAAAGCCTCCTCACCTCTCACATAAGGCCTGAAAGCCTCACTCAGTCAGTCACTTTCAATTTGCCCTTAGGCCATAAACATATCGGGTTCTCGACCCAAAACAGTGTTTCATTTTTCAATAAATAGTATCAAAATACTCTGAGTGTCAAAAAAATTTGTCAGGAGAATACTGAGTGTAAAATCATAACATATCAGTGAGGGAAATATAGTAAACACAACCCCCAAGGGGAAAACAGATCGGCACTAGGCCCCAAACACGGCTTACAACCCAAATCATATCATAATAAAATAGTATTAATTAAGCATAGGCTTAAAAGTCAATTTAGCAACTCAATAGTCGCCTAAATAGGGAAGATATTTCCAAAGTTTTAACCTTTGCATTTCAAAACCCGTGAAAGGGTGCATAGTCCGGGGTTCCATACCCTCAGGACATGATTTAAAGACATTACTTACCTCAAAACTAGCCCGGAACTATTCCACGATACGCTTGCCTCTCGAATCAACTTCCGAAGGATCCAAATCTACCAAGTTCAGAATTTTATCATCAATTTATGCTTAAGAAGTAATTTCCAATCGAAAAACATAATATTTAGCTCAAAAATCTGAATTTGGTCAAAACCCGACCCCCGGGCCCGCTTCTCGTAACTCAGAAATTTTTTATACCAAAATGTTCTTCATCATCTCACGAGTCCGTACATATAAAGAACGCTAAAATCGGAGTTCGTTTGACCCCTTAAATCGACCTGTAAAGGTCTCATAATCTCAAGCCCTAAACCCACATTTTTCTACTGATTTTCATGAATTAAATGCTGAGATTATGTTCTATAATAACCCATAAACGAGTTTTAATGATCAAATACTGATCTCTATGAAGAACACTGATTTCCCTCTTCAAAAATCGCCCTCAAAGCTCTCTGTCCGTACAAAAAATGGTGTAAAAAGGGTTTAAGTCGCGGAGGGTTTATTTAAATACTGCCCAGTGATTTCTTCACTGCGATCACAGAAAAAGCCACGTGATCGCGGTTCACAGCAGCTCAACCTCACACGATTGCAACCAGATGCACGCGATCGCGAAGACCCTTTGACCTCACCCCCACGCGTCTGTCATGACCCTACGCGATCATAGGCAAGGCCACGCGATCGCAATACTTTACCTGCTCAACCTCTGCGATCGCGAGCACACTTATGCGATCGTAGAGTGTAAAAATGCTGCCCCTCTCAATTGAACTACGTGATCACAGCTCCTCCTACGCAATCGCAGAGATTAAAAATCTGCTGCACCAAAAACCAGAAACCAGCTCTTTCTTTAAGTCCAAAAATGCCCGTTAACCAACCAAAATCAATCCCGAGCCCCTCGGGACCCCAACCAAACCTACTAACATATCCCATAACATCATTCAAACTTAGTTGCACTCTCAAAAAACCAAAACTAACATCAAAACGCCAAATTTACATCAAATTCAAGCCTAAGAACTTTGAAATTTCTAAAATCCACCAACGATGTCGAAACTATCCAAAACAACTCTGATTGACCTGAAATTTTGCAGACATATCCAAAATGAAATTACAAACCTGTCCCAACTGTTGGAATTCCATCCTGACCCTGATAGCCTATTTTGCATTGCCGACCGGAAATCACCAAAAATTAACTTTCGCCAATTCAAACCTAATTTTACACCAGACATCACAAAATTATTCTGGACACACTCCTAAGTCCCAAATCACCTAACGAAGCTATACGAGCCATAAAATCTGCATTCCGAGGTCGTTTACCAATAAGTCAACTCTCAATTGACTTTTCCAACTCTAAGGTTATTTTTAAAAGCTCAATGACTGAACTCTCACTACAACCATTCGACTTCAATACTACCAACTCTAATACATAAAATATAGAATACCAGACCTATGAAAAGTCAATAACAACAATTATAATGCAGGTTTTACGTAACGACAGACTGGGTCGTTACAGCTGACCTCAGTAAAAACCACCTAAAAAGTGCAAAGGAGGAAAGCTCGGCTTGGAGCCGCAAAACTGAAGAGCTCGAACCAAAATTAGCCGCTTAGCTTGCTAATTCCAAATTCGAGGCTGAGGCATTCATGTCCTCGTATCGAGCTGATGCCGCTGCTGCTAATGCTTGGGCACAAGATATCTCTGTTGCGGCCGAGTTTAAATTATCATGCTCCCTCTACCATGCTAGGCTGAAGTCTCAGAGACAAACTCTCCAGGAGGTTAATGCTCGAGGCTTCGACCTCTCAACCGACATTGAAAAGGCAAAAACTTTGGAGTAAGGCGCAGCTGCTTTGCTCTCCAATGATGAGGGTTCCACTAGCGGCTCTTAGTGTGAGGAAGACGAAGATGAAGTTCCCGAGGAGGAGGAGGTCCCCGAAGATAGAGCTACCGAGGATACAGTTCCTGGGGATGTTTCCTCCGAGAATGTAGCCCCGAAATAGATTAGGTTCTTTTTGTTTTTTGATTTTGTGTAAGGGCCCTTCTTGGGTGTTGTAAATATATTTTGTAAAAATCTCTGTTGAATATAAAGAACCTCTTTGTTTCATCTTCGATTTGTGTTGAGTTCTGTTTTGTCTTTATCTTGTGGAAAATTTTGATAACTTCAATGATCAAGTGAGCATTGGCTCGAATTTTGAATATAACAACCCTTAGGTTTTTTAGTGATCAACGGGCATTCTTCGAACTTATAATATAATACCTCGTGATACGTTTAAGTCGATTTGATGCGAGCTAGGGAAGATGGGACTCTTGAGTCCGAGCTGAGTGAGAGCAAGGTCTCGAACTCTATATGCTTTGGCCCTCATGCTCTTTAGTATTGCCCCTTAGGCTCTTTTAGGACGGCTCTTAGGCTCTTTAGGTAGGGCCAACTTGGCCCCTAAAACAGCTATAATCTTTCACTCTCTTCGGCTAAAATACTTAGTGAAAATTTTGGTAGGCCTTAGCATGTGTTTTTTGTATCTGTTGGGTTTTTCAAAGGTTCGATCTGTTGGAACCTCGTTCGTAATTTATTGTGTAACGATAATTGACTACCTCTTCAGGCTTTTTCGAAGGCTGATGTTATCGAAGCCTCTAAATTATTCGAGGGCTGGTTTTATCGATGCACATTATCATTTGCTTTTGTCGAGGGTAACCTTATTTAACTGATTTTTCAAAGTGTTTGAAGGCCTTTAATTTTATGGCGGAAGCCAGACGTCTCCAAGCCGCATTATTCCAGTTTTAGCCTTTTCATATGACCGTAGTCTTTAATGTGGCTATAGCCTTTAATGTGGCCGAAGCCGTCGGGTATATCTCTTGGACTTGTTTCCTGATAACCTTTCGAACTTGTTCGAAAGGTTAGTCCCCGAGTATGGTGGCCCTGGACTTTATATCGAGGGGATGCCTCTTAGAGGTCTTATGTGTTCGAGCTTTCGATGATTCAGATGTGTTGACTATCGATGACAATCCCCAAATATTTGAGGTGCATTGGCGCTCTAGCTCTTGATCCGTTTCTCATAGAATTATAAGTATGAATCTCGTATAATAGTATACTTCTTTGAGACACAAAGTGTTTTGATATAGCAAGAATGCTTCTTTGAATAATTGATACATGCGTACATGTTTTGCCGTCGGAGGCTCGACTATTCTTCATGGACATGGTTCATTTGACTGTTTGGCCCATTACAAAGTTCTCCTATCAAGGCCCTCTTTGGCGTGAAGTATTTTCCTTGAAAATACAACCTCCAAGGGTGATGCCTCCCAGTATTCAAGGTTGATTGAAAAAAAGCCTTGAATATTTGTTGAATTCTCTTTAGGTAGCATATAAATGTTGCCTCGTTAAAAAGCTTTCCGGAAAAAACCATTTGGGATAAAACCCGATCTAAGGGAAAAAGAGTGCAACGCATGCTTTAAAACCTAAGGTCTTCTGGTTGAAGGATGTCTCAATGCCTTCGATTGAACATCTGCAAGGAGTTAGTCCTAAATATAAATGGAAAAAAGGGTGAAGGACATACTTTAACAATAATATTGTTTGAGTAGTGATACATTTCGATTGTTTGGTAGTTGCTCGTCTTCCATTGTGCTAAGTTTGTAAGATCCCTTCCCTACGACTCCGATGACTCAGTATGGTCCTTCCCAATTGGGGCCTATCTTCTCTTCGTTTGGGTCTCGAGTATTCAAGGTGACTTTTCCTAGAACTAAGTCCCCGACTCCGAAATGGCGAAGGTTAGCCCTTCTGTTATAATACCTCTCGATCCTTTGCTTTTGTGTGGCCATTCGAACTAGTGCGGCTTCACGTCTTTCATCTAGTAGTTCTGATTCCTGCCGAGAGGATGCCATTCCCTGAGGAATAGAACATGAAACATAAGTACACGTCTATCGATAGCAATCGAATATTCCACTCTTTCTGCTCTTTCTCTACCTTATCCCTTTCTCTATCTTATTTTTTCATAATGATGCAGTCCTTGCTTGGTTTCCTGGTGCGGTTACGGACCTCCTAGGCTAGGTTCATCTTCTGACCTCTACTTCTTTATACGCCGAACGCAGTTAGCGTGATTTGGCCAAAGGTTGATGGGAGGCCAAAAATCATGGTGAATTCTATCGTTTGTATATTTATGTTTCTTAGTGAAAATACTTACTTCTATTTTTATGCACGCCTTGGAGAGGCTCTATGAATTCTCCCCCATCTGGTGAAGGGAAAATCCCAAAACTTGTTAAAGAGAAGAAAATTAAGAGGGGGTCGCCTGCAAGCTCCTCGAAGCCAAGGAAAATCCAGCTTCAAAAGCCTAAGGCCGATACCGTGGCCTTATATTTAGAAATAACCAAACGTTTTCGTGTTGAGAATGAAGAGAGAGATGACGCATAGAGCGAAGATGATGGCTTCCCGTTGATAGCTCAAAAAAGAGGAAGCGCTGAAACTTCAAAGGCTGCTGAACCGATGGTGACAAATGCGGTTCTATCTCGAGCCGAAGAAATTTCTGAGGGGAGCTTCAGTAGAGTCCCCGAGCCATCAAGTCACAAGAGTGCGCCTTGCCCCAGGGGGCACTTGGCTGATGAACTCGGAGATCCTAACTGCGAGGCCCTCCGAAGACAGGAAAATGCTCCGAGTGATTCATTCGGGTTAACCAATGTGGACAACTCTCTGTCGGGACCGGTGTTCTCTAAGGAGAAAATACGGGATGCCTAGGCCATGAGGGCTCCGGATGTGGGAACATCCCACGGGGAGAACAACATCTTTTGGGAGTACCTTGCGGGAATCGAGGAGGGCCCCGATCTTGATGCCTCGTTCATTTTTTTTATAAGGCCGAGAAGTTTCGCACACATGTAAGCTTTGTCCTCATAACTACAGTTTGAGTTTGATTTTTTCCCTCCTATGCCTGACTCCTTTTCTTTCTGAGAAGGTTGTGTCGCTTTACAATACAACATTTTCCAAGTCTCAAGCCGAGCTTGCCCGGTGTGAAACTGAGTTCAAAAAATGCATGGCAGAGATGGAAAACCTTAAGTCTCTCTATGCCAAAAGAGAGGGGGATATCAGTTCTTTCGAGCCGAGTTGGCAAAGGCTCATCAACAACAAACTGAGCTTCGTGAAAAAGTAATATAACTTTTGAGGGTCTATTATGTTATTACTTGGTTTGGTGACTAACACTTCAATTCTACAGTTCCAACAGAAGGGCGAGGTGGTGGAGGAGTTTCCAGAAGAGCTCAAAACGAAAGAAGATGAGACCCTTGGGTGGAGGCAACATATGGACCTTCTCGCCTTAGAGAAAGATACAATTCGGGAACAGCTGACCTCAGTTAAAAACCAGCTCAAAAGTGCAAAGGAGGAAAGCTCGTCTTGGAGCCGCAAAACTGAAGAGCTCGAAGCTAAATCGGCCTCTTAGCTCGCTAAAGCCAAATCCGAGGCTGAGGCATTCATGTCCTCGTATCGAGCTTACGCCGCTGCTGCTAATGCTCGGGCACAAGATATCTCTGCTGTGGCCAAGCTTAAATTATCATGTGCCCTCTACCATGCTAGGTTGGAGTCTCGGAGACAAACTCTTGAGGAGGTGCATGCTCGAGGCTTCGACCTCTCAGCCAACATTCAAAAGGCAAAAACTTTGGAGTAAGAGGCAGCTTCTTTGCTCTATGATGATGAGGGTTCCGCTAGCGGCTCCGAGTGCGAGGGAGACGAAGATGAAGTCCCTGAGGAAGAGGAGGTCCCCGAAGATAGAGCTACCGATGATATGGTTCCTGGGGATGCTTCCTCCGAGAATGTAGCCCCGAAATAGATTAGATTTTTTTTTTCTTTTGTGTAAGGGCCCATCGTGGGTGTTGTAAATATATTTTGTAAAAATCTCTTTTGAATATAAATAACCTCTTTGCTTCATCTTCGATTTGCATTGAATTCTGTTTTGTCTTTGTCTTGTGGAAAATTTTGGTAACTTCAATGATCAAGTGAGCATTAGCTCGGATTCTGAATATAACAACCCTTAGGGGTTTTAGTGATCAACGGGCGATCTTCGAACTTATAATAGAATACCTCGAGCTATGCTTAAGTCGATTTGATGCGAGCTCGGGAAGATGGGACTCTTGAGTCCGAGCTGAGTGAGAGCAAGGTCTCGAACTCCATATGCTTCGGCCCTCGTGCTCTTTAGTATTGGACCTTAGGCTCTTTTAGGCCGGCTCTTAAGCTCTTTAGGTAGGGCCAACTTGGCCTCTAAAACGGCTATAATTTTTCCCTCCTTTCCGCTAATTGACTTAGTCAGAATTTTGGTATGCCTTAGCATGTGTTTTTAGTATCTGTTGGGTTTTTCAAATGTTCAATCGATTCGAACCTCGTTCGTAATTTATTGTGTAATGATAATTGACTACCTCTTCAGGTTTTTTCGAAGGCTGATGTTATCGAAGCCTCTAAATTATTCGAGGGCTAGTTTTATCGAAGCCCTTTATCATTTACTTTTGCCAAGGCTAGCCTTATTTAACTGATTTTTTAAAGTGTTTGAAGGCCTTTAATTTTATGGGCGAAAGTCGGATGTCTCCGAGCCGCATTATTTTGGCCATAGCCTTTTCATATGACCGTAGTCTTTAATATGGTCGTAGCCTTTAATGTGGCTGAGCTATCGGGTATATCTCTTGGACTTGTTTCCTGATAACCTTTCGAACTTGTTCGAAAGGTTAGTCCCCGAGTATGGTGGCCTTGGACTTTATATCAAGGGGATGCCTCTTAGAGGTCTTTTAAGTTTGAGCTTTTGATGATTCAGATGTGTTGACTGTCGATGAAAGTCCCTGAATATTTGGGGTGCATTTGCGCTTTGGTTCTTCAGCCGTTTCTCGTAGAATTATAGGTATGAAGCTCGTATAATAGTAGACTTCTTTGAGACACAAAGTGTTTTGATATAGCAAGAATTCTTCTTTGAATAATTGATACATGCGTACATGTTTTGCCGTCGTAGGCTCGACTATTCTTCATGGACACGGTTCATTTGACCGCTTGGCCCATTAAGTTCTCCTATCGAGGCCCTATTTGGCGTGAAGTATTTTCCTTGAAAATACAACCTCCAAGGGTGATTCCTCCCAGTATTCGAGGTTGATTGAAAAGAAGCCTTGAATATTTGTTGAATTCTCTTTAGGTAGCATATAAATGTTGCCTCGTTAAAAACCTTGCTAGAAAAACCCATTTGGATAAAACCCGATCTAAGGGAAAAAGAGTGCAACGCATGCTTTAAAACCTAAGGTCTTTGGGTTGAAGGATGCCTCAATGCCTTCGATCGAACACCTGCAATGAGTTAGTCCTAAATATAAATGGAAAAAAGGGAGAAGGTCATACCTTAGAAATAATATTTTTTGAGTAGTGATACATTCCGAGTTTGGTAGTCGCTCGCCTTCCATTGTGCTAGGTTTGTAAGATCCTTTCCTTATGATTCCGAAGCCTCGGTACGGTCCTTCCCAATTGGGTCCAAGCTTCTCTTCGTTTGGGTCTCGAGTATTCAGGGTGACTTTCCTTAGAACTAAGTCCCCGACTCCGAAATGGCGAAGGTTCGCCCTTCTGTTATAATACCTCTCGATCCTTTGCTTTTGTGTGGCCATTCGAACTAGTGCGGCTTCATGTCTTTCATCTAGTAGTTCTAAACAAGTGTTCATAGCCTCGTGGTTCGAATCCTCGGTAGTATGCTGAAACCTGACGCTAGGTTCCTCGACCTCGACCGGAATAAATGCTTTGGACCCATACACCAAAGAGAATGGGGTTTCCCCCGTTCTTGACTTCGACGTTGTTCGATACGCCCTTAGCACCTCAGGCAATAATTCTCTCCAATTCCCCTTAGCATTATTCAATCTCTTCTTCAAGTTTTGAATGATAGCTTTGTTTGTGGAATCGGCTCGGCCATTTACGCTTGGGTGATAGAGCATTGATAGAATCCTTTTGATTTTATGGTCTTCGAAGAACTTTTTCACTTTGCTGCCGATAAACTACTTTCCGTTGTCACATACTACTTTTGAGGGTATCCCAAACCGGCACACGATGTGGACCCATATGAAGTCAATGACATCTTTTTCTATTATTTTCTTGAGGGCCAGTGCTTCTACCCATTTTGAAAAGTAATCAGTCATAAATAAAATGAACTTAGCTTTACCTGGTGCCATTGGTAGGGGACCGACAATTTCCATCCCCCATTTCATGAATAGCCACGGAGATATAGGACCAAATGGAGTTGTTCACTGGGCTGATGGATCATCGGTGCGAACCTTTGGCATTTGTCACACCGTCGAACGAGATCCTTAGTATCGTTTTCCATGCTATCCCAGTAATATCCAACTCTAATTACCTTGCGAACCAAAGAGTCGGCACCAGAATGGTTCCCACAAGTGCCCTCGTGGATTTCTCGCAATACATAATCGGTGTCTCCTGGTCCTAAGCATACTGCCAGGGGTCTGTCGAAGGTTCTTCTGTATAATGTTCCATTTTCATCAAGTGATAATCGAGCTGCTTTGGCTCGTAAGGCTCTCGACTCCTTTGGGTCCGAGGGGAGCTTTCCGTGCTTTAAGTATTCCATGTATTTATTCCTCCAATCCCACGTTAAACTTGTCAAATTAATCTCGGCATGACCTTCCTCGACCACGAACCTCAACAGTTGGACAACAGTCCCCGGGACAATATCATCTTCCTCGACTGATGACCCCAAATTCGCAAGTTCATCGACCTCACTGTTCTGTTCTCAAGGTACATATTCTAGTGTCCATTCTTTGAAGCGGTGCAATTTTACTTGAAGTTTGTCTAAGTACCTTTGCATTCTATCTTCTCGAACTTTGAAGCTTTCGTTTACTTGGTTTAAACCAAAAGAGAGTCACACTTGGCATCGATGACCTCTGCTCCCAGGCTTTTCTCTAGTTCGAGATCTGCAATCATGGTACCGATACCGGGACGGGATACGTCCCGGATACGGTCAACTGACTTCGCACACTTTGGCCAGAGTCCATCGCTAGATTTGGGAGAAAAATTGAGATTTTGATTTCTCAAAATCAAAAATAAAACAGATTTAGAACAATGGAAGAATAATGTTCATATTGGAGAATGAAAAATTTTGTTATATAATATTCATGTAAGTTTTTCACACAATACGTCTCAAAATTTAAAATATTTTTGTAGCTCTATTTTGTATTAGCCGAATCCCCGCACCCGTATCCATATCCGGATGCGCACCTCGAATCTTAAAATTTAGATTTCGCCGAATCCGGTACTCGGATCCGTCCCCGTATCGGATAACTTAAAAACAAAAAATAAAATATGATGTCTCAAAGTTTAAGATGAATCTAACCAATGTACTTAGACTTGTCTCTATCCAGCATCATCAATATAGAGAAAATATTCTGATGCTTACATTTAACTTTGCCAAGCATTTCGGTGAAGTATATATGATATCCTTATAGTATAGTAGTCTATTTCTGAATCCATATATCAACTTATGCTCACAAGTATTGCTACATCAGTATTACTTACTGTTTGCTTCATCAATAATTTATAGTGATCGATCGGTGTCTTAGTTTAGTAGTTTGACAACAGTCAAGAATACACCCGGACCATTGTTGTGTATTTATTAATGATGCACCAGGGTAATGGGTCATCGTTTGATACGAAATGTCTAGGTTGTAACTGACTGGCCTTGTTTGTAGGTTCCTGATGATATTTTAGAGGAAGCGAAGACTGCAGCTAAAGCTGCCCTTGAAGAGATGGATGCAGATTAGTGATCTAAATAGACTTAATTAGTGATTTCTTTCTTCTTGTTGAATGGTCTCTCTGTGCGTTGATTACTGTTGGTGATGAAAGAGGTTTACGATTTATTGTAACTTTGTACTGGAAGCTTTACAACTGAAGTTCAAAAAAATTGAGAGTATTCGGTTGCATTATAAAACTATGAATTCTGATATCTTTGATAGGGTTTTATTGTTGTAATCGATCTTTAATTTAGAATATACTTGTTTGTCTCTTCTGATATTGCAGAGAGAATGTTATCCTACTAGAACTATATCATTTCACTTTTGTACCTTCCTTACATATTAGGAATAGTTCCTCTTGTGTGTGAGGGAGTACGTCCATATCTCAATGCGAGTTGAAATTAGAAGAAAGCTTTACTTATCAATAATCAATACATTTTTTTGGTCGAGAATACGAGCATTTTATTTAAAGAAAACTAAAGTAAAGCCCTGGATGACATCAATATTCCCTAGTTCAGCTAGGCTTTTACAAACATTAAACGATATATTACATACTACAACAATGCCTTTTTTGTCTTCCAGCAAAAGAATTAGTATCCTTAATAAACTAAAGCACTGATGATTTAGTTAAAAAAGATAGAACGATTATGTTCCTATTCCATATATAAGCGGATCATATGTGGTCTTTAACTATCAAATTTCCCTCACATGATGATTGGGTAGATTTTACATTTAGAAGCAAATTAAGTAGCATATAGTTAAACACATAACGAGATATCATTAAAGTGTTGGGGGGGNATAGCTTAAAATAGGGTGAATGTGAAATGGAGGGAAAAATAAAATATTTGAGTAATATTTGAGGTTCCCTTCTTGATTGTCCCATATGGGAAGAGGAAAATTTTTTTGATGGGTATATAAGCAATTTCTCTTCTTCTAGCTCATAAGGAGTTGAGAAGAAGGCAAGCCTCTCGCCGTCGCTCGCTCGCTCGGCGATTGATTATTTTTTGGACCAAATTTATTTGTTAATAGTAAATATTAACATAAATGTTATTAAATATTTATTTTAATAACAAAATATTAATATTAAAATAAATATTAATTTTAAATCTATTTCAGTTATCAAATATTCATTTTTCTGTTTTTATAACAGAAAATTAACTAACCTTCAATTTTCCCTCTTTATTTTTGAGTAAATAGCCAATTATGTCATGGCATTTATTCTATGCCCGTTTTGAAAAAGCAACCATTCTAAGAGTTGCACCTCTTAAAATTTCAGCCCAACTTTGACTATAAATACAAGTCCATTCTCTCAGGTTTTACATACTAATTTCTGAGTTCTCCTCCTTTCTTCTGCATATTATTAACTTCAAAGAAAGAAAAGTAAGTGACATTTGCTACCGAACTTTGTGTTCGCTTAAATACTGGTGTTTGAAGTACCACTACACCAGTATGTAATTCGTTCTATCCTGGGAGGAAATAATCCATAACCTTGGGTACTAGGAGGGGATTAAATTCTTTAAGGAAACAATGTGAATTCAGTGGGCTCAAATTGGTTTTGTTATTTCATTTACATTTCTATTTATGTTATTTTATTTTCTCCAAAATTGTTTTACAAATACAAATTACTAACAAGCTTAAGGAATTTAATATTTTTCTGTATTTGTGTTATATTCATTGTTTCTGGAGAGTAAAACCTTTGTGGGTTTGTACTCTATTGGAGATTAAATTCTATGTGATTTTAACGTTTGTGTCATTCTTTTACAGAAAATGACGAATGACAACAGAAACCAATTTTTTCTGATGGTAACTGCCAATGCCTCAACGAGCCGAACAACACCGGCAGCATTGGCATCGGCTGAGAAACCTGAATTTTTTTTCGGGATTGGTTTCAAGCGCTGGCAGCAAAAGATGTTCTTCTACTTGACTACACTAAGTCTCCAGAAGTTCATCAAGGAATATGTTCCTATGCTGTCAGATGAAACTCCAGAGACTTAACGCTTTCTCGTGATTGAGGCGTGGAAGTCTAGGAATTGCAAGTGATTATTCACAATCTCCTTGTTGAAGGTAAAAGTAGAATTAATACTAATATTGGTAGTATTAGTTTTATTATGTTTACTAATAGAATTTTCATTGAAGGTCTTTTCATCAATGAATCATTCCAAGTAGCAGCAATGATTGAGAAGTTGCCTCTGTTGTGGAAGGACTTCAAAAATTATTTGAAACACAAACGCAAGGAGATGTCCCCTGAATATCTCATTGTTCGGTTGAGAATCGAAGAGGACAATAATGTTGCTGACAAGAGAGGCCGTGGAAATTCAACAATAATGGGAGCAGATATTGTTGAAGATAGAAAAAATAGGAAGAAGGCTTCTGGTAAAAAATACAACCTAAGCAAGAAGCGGTTCAGTGGAAACTGCTACAATTGTGGGAAAGCCGGACACAAATCTACGTAGTGTCGTGCTCCGAAGAAAGACAAGAAGATGGGTCAAGAAAACATGGTTGAAAAGCATGATGATGTTGATGACTTGTGTGCCATGCTTTCCGAATGCAACTTGGTGGGCAATCCTAAAGAGTGGTGGATTGATTCTGGAGCTACTCGCCATGTTTGTGCTGTTAGAGAAGCTTTTGCTACTTATGCTCCTGTTGGACCCGATGAGACGATTTCTATGGGAAACGCTTAAAGGCCAAGATTGAAGGATGTGGGAAGATATTTCTCAAAATGACTTCCGGCAAAATGGTGACTTTGAACAACGTCCTTCATGTTCCCAAGATTAGGAAGAATTTAGTCTCTGCTGGACTTCTTGTCAAGAATGGCTTTAAATGTGTATTTGTATCCGATAGGTTGTAATAAGTAAAAACGAGATGTTTGTAGGAAAAGGTTACCTCACTGAGGGCCTTTTCAAGCTAAATTTAATGGTTGTTGAAAGTAATAATAAAATTTCAGCTTCGTCTTACTTACTTGACTCAAATGATTAATGACATTTACGTTTGGGTCATGCCAATTATAAAACCTTGCGGAAAATAATTAATTTGGAAGTATTGCCTAAGTTTGAATGCGACAAATCAAAATGTCAAGTATGTGTGGAATCTAAGTATGTTAAACATCCTTATAAGTCAATTGAAAGGAATTCAAATCCTTTAGAGTTAATTCACACAGATATTTGTGACATGAAGTCAATACCATCTCGCGGTGGAAAGAAGTATTTCATAACTTTTATTGATGATAGTACTCGATATTGCTATGTTTACTTACTTAATAGTAAAGATGAATAAATAGACGCATTCAAGCAATACAAAAGTGAAGTTGAAACGCAACTTAACAAGAAAATCAAAATGATAAGAAGTGATAGGGGTGGTGAATATGAATCTCCTTTTGAAGAAACATGTTTAGAATATGGAATCATTCATCAAACAACGGCCCCTTACACGCCCCAATCCAATGGGATTGCGGAAAGAAAGAATCGTACAATAAAAGAGATGATGAATGCATTGTTGATAAGTTCTGGTTTGCCACAGAACTTGTGGGGGGAAGCCATTCTTACGGCTAATCGAATATTAAATCGAGTGCCCCATAGCAAAACACAATCCATTCCATATGAAAAATGGAAAGGAAGGAAGCCCAACTTGAATTATTTTAAAGTGTGGGGGTGTTTGGCAAAAGTGCAAGTTCCTAAACCCAAACGGGTAAAAATAGGACCGAAAACCGTTGATTGTGTTTTCATAGGATATGCGACTAATAGTAAAGCATATCGATTTCTGGTACATAAATCAGAAAATCCCGACATTCATAATAATACGGTTATAGAATCAGATAATGCTGAGTTCTTTGAAAATATATATCCGTATAAAAAGGAATATGAGTCGATTGGTGAAGGATCTAAACTACCTCGGGAAGAAACAAAAGAAAGTACATTTAATCAGGAGGATCAAAGACGTAGTAAACGTCAAAGAACGTCTACTTCATTTGGACAAGATTTTGTGACTTTCTTATTGGAAAATGAGCCTCAAACATTTAAAGAAGCTATGTCTTCTTCGGAATCATTATTTTGGAAAGAGGCAGTCAATAGTAAACAGAATCTATATTGAACAACCATACATGGGAATTGGTTGATCTTCCTGCTAGAAATAAATCGTTGGGTTCTAAATGGATTTTTAAGAGGAAAATGAAATATTATGGTACTATTGACAAATTTAAGGAAAGACTTGTGTTCAAAGGGTATAGACAATGAGAAGGTCTTGACTATTTTGATACATACTCTCCAGTTACAAGAATTACGTCCATAAGAACGTTGGTAGCGTTAGCTGCAGTTTATGGTCTTGAAATTCATCAAATGGATGTTAAGATGACCTTCTTAAATGGAGAGTTCGAGGAAGAAATATAAATGGAAAAACCTGAAGGGTTTGTGGTTCCAGGTAAAGAAAAGAAGGTGTGTAGATTTTGTTAAGTCCTTTTACGGACTAAAACAAGCACCCAAACAATGGCATGCGAAATTTGACCAAACAATGTTGTCAAATGGTTTTAAAATAAATGAATGTGATAAATGTGTGTACATTAAAAATCATCCAAATCACATAGTAATTGTTTGCTTGTATGTGGATGATATGCTGATAATGAGTAATGACATTGCCAACATAAATGCGACTAAGCGCATGCTAACTGGCAAGTTTGATATGAAAGACTTGGGAGTTGCTGATTTAATTCTGGGAATTAAGATCCATAAAACTTCTCAAGGTCTGGCATTGTCACAATCTCATTATNGAACTGTTAAGTTTGATATGAAAGACTTGGGAGTTGCTGATTTAATTCTGGGAATTAAGATCCATAAGACTTCTCAAGGTCTGGCATTGTCACAATCTCATTATATTAAGACAGTACTTGAAAAATTCAAGCACTTGGGCTTTAAAGTTGCAATGACTCCAATTGACGTGAATCTTGTATTAGCAAAGAACAAAGGCCAAAACATATCACTATTGGATTATGCTTGTTTGTTGGGATGCTTAATGTACATCATGAATTGTACACGACCAGATATATCTTTTTCTATAAGTAAATTGAGTCGATATACGAGTAATCCAAGTCAATCTTATTGGATGGCCATGAAACGAGTTTTGGGGTATTTAGTACATACCCAGGACTTTGCTTTGCACTACAGTAAATATCCTGCGGTCATTGAGGGATACTGTGATGAAAATTAGATCATCGGATCAACTAATTCCAAGTCCACAAGTGGATATGTATTCACTATTGGTGGAGGAGAGGTATCTTGGAAGTCGTCCAAACAAACTTGTATTGCCTGCTCTACAATGGAGGCTGAGTTTATAGCCTTAGATAAAGCCGGTGAAGAAGCTGAATGGCTCCAGAATTTTTTGGAAGACATTCCATTTTGGCCCAAACCGTTGGCACCAATATGCATACATTGTGATAGTCAAAAGACAATTGGAAGGGCTGGGAGTGTTATGTATAACGGTAAATCACGTCATATACGACGAAGACATATAAATGTTAGGTAATTTCTATCTAGAGGAATTATAGCGATTGACTATGTAAAGTCAAGTGATAATGTGTCGCATCCACTTACAAAAGGCCTAACTAGAGAGGTAGTTGAGAAATCATCAAGAGGTAGTTAAGCGCATGCTAATTGGCAAGTTTGATATGAAAGACTTGGGAGTTGCTGATTTAATTCTGGGAATTAAGATCCATAAAACTTCTCAAGGTCTGGCATTGTCACAATCTCATTATATTAAGACAGTACTTGAAAAATTCAAGCACTTGGGCTTTAAAGTTGCAAAGACTCCAATTGACATGAATCTTGCATTAGCAAAGAACAAAGGCCAGAGCATATCACAATTGGATTATGCTCGTGTGTTAGGATGTTTAATGTACATCATGAATTGTACACAACCGGATATAGCTTTTTCTATAAGTATATTGATTCGATATACGAGCAATCCAGGTCAATCTCATTGGATGGCCATGAAACAAGTTTTTGGGTATTTAGTACATACCCAGAACTTTGCTTTGCACTATAGTAAATATCATGCGATCATTGAGGGATACTGTAATGCAAATTGGATCACCGGATCAACTGATTCCAAGTCCACAAGTGGATATGTATTCACTATTAGTGGAGGAACGATATCTTGGAAGTCGTCCAAACAAACTTGTATTCCCGCTCTACAATGGAGGCTGAGTTCATAGCCTTAGATAAAGCCGGTGAAGAAGCTGAATGGCTCCGGAATTTTTCGGAAGACATTCCATTTTGGCCCAAACCGTTGGCACCAATATGCATACATTGTGATAATCAAGCGGCAATTGGAAGGGCTGGGAGCGTTATGTATAACGGTAAATCACGTCATATACGACGAAGACATAAAACCGTTAGGCAATTACTCTCTAAAGGAATTATAACGATCGACTATGTAAAGTCAAGTGATAATGTGTCCGGTCCACTTACAAAAGGCCTAACTAGAGAGGTAGTTGAGAAATCATCAAGGGGAATTAGATTATGGCCGAGAACAAGTCATAGTGGCGGTAACTCTACCTAGAAGACTGGAGAACCCAAGATCTAGGTTCGAGGAGATCAAACAAAGTCATTAATGACGGTTCAACATTGTCAACTAAACTTTTGGTCCATTCTTGTGATGAGACAATGTTCAGTCCAAGGATAAAGCATTAAGGCTTTTTAATAATTTCTAAATTTGATTGATACCGGGTATATCAAATAGTGTATCTACGGGATGACACTTTTAGGAATCACCTATGTAAGTGTGAAGTGTTAGCCGCTTCAAGGAGAATTTTGCAAGGCCAATTCTCTATGCACTTATGAAACCAGGCGGTGTTCATGGCTGAAACGAACACAACAATGAGAACCAAAGACGGTTAAGGATTGATTGTGTGACTTGTGGTTGTCTAGGTATACACTAAAGTTCGACGGTTCAAAGATATCAAATCTACCGATTGATCGAGTATATCTGACATAAGTTCACTACGGAAAGTTCAACGGGAAACCTACTTATCCAAATGCAATTAATCCTTGCTTGCGAATCACACAGTTTTTCATACATACTTCCGTGATATATCCATTCCCCATTCATGTGGGGGATTGTTGGGGGGGGGGGGGGTAATGATATATTAATGCTTAAAATGGGTGAATGGGAAATGGAGGGGAAAATAAAATATTTGAGTAATATTTGAGTTTCCCTCCTTAATTGTCCCACATAGGAAGAGGAAAAGACTTTTGATGGGTATATAAGAAATTGCTCTTCTTCNGCAATTACTATTCTTCTAGCTCATAAAGAGTTGAGAAGAATGCAAGCCTCACGCTATCGTCGTCATCGTCGTCGCTCGCTCGGCTCGGCCTCGGCATCGACTTCGGCTTCGGCTTCAGCTTCCGCTTCCGCTTCGGATTTGGATTTGGTCAAACGATCGATTGATTATTTTTGGACCAAATTTATTTGTTAATTGTATTATTAACATAAATTTTATTTAATATTTATTTTAATAACAAAATATTAATATTAAAATAAATATTAATTTTAAATCCATTTCATTTATCCAATATCCAGTTTTCTGTTTTTGTAACAGAAAATTAACTACCCTTAAATTTTCCCTCTTTATTGTTGAGTAAATAGCCAATTATGTCATGGCAATTATTCTATGGCCGTTTTGAAAAAACAGACATTCTGAAGAGTTGCACCTCTTCAGATTTCAGCCCAACTTTGTCTATAAATACAAGTCCATTCTCTCAGGTTTGACATACTAATTTCTGAGTTCTCCTCCTTTCTTCTGCATATTCTTAACTTCAAAGAAACAAAAGTAAGTGTGATTTGCTACCGAACTTTGTATTCTCTTAAACACTGGGGTTTGAAGTGCCACTACACCAGTGTGTAATTCGTTCTATCCTAGGAGGAAATAATTCATAACCTTGGGTACTATGAGGGGATTAAATTCCTTAAGTAAACACGGTGAATTCAGTGGACTCGAATTGGTTTTGTTATTTCATTTACATTTCTGTTTATGTTATTTTATTTTCTCCAAAATTGCACAAATACAGATTACTAACATAAAGTTCAATATTAAAAAGTTATATAATTCACTAAATTTTATTGTCTCCTATACTCTGGAGTCTATGGTTTTATTGACTCTTAAATGATGACCTATATATATAACAATTCCTTAGATTAGCCTGTCACACTCTCACACTTCCCAACAACTCTCATGCCAATTTGTATGAAAATTAATAGGCAAAATACCTTAAACACTCCCCTAAACTTGACATGGATTATTAGTTACAATCTTAAACTATTTATGGTCTTAATTACCCCCCTCAACTTGGTCTTTTGAGATCCATTAGCCCCCTGGACACTGATGTGGCAGAGAGTGTGAGTGCACTCACCGACCACGTGAATTATTTTGTATATGTGGTATTTTTAAAGAAAATAAATATATTATTACCTTTTTAAGTATGTTAATTTTTTAGATAATTTTTTCAAATAAAATTTATAATAAAACTTGGATAGAACTACATTATTTAGGCTAAATATTTTTATTTGACTAAAAATAATAAAATTTTAGCTAATCATTTTTTGAATTTGATCTGAAATAAAGATTTATACGATTGAAATAAATAGTCATGTGTATATTTTTATAACTTTTTAGATGCCTTGACTATTTATTTTCAATTTACTATTGATGTAGGGATATAATTCCATAGTTTCGTACATTATTTTCCTTGCATTTTACATGATTTAGTAATAAATTATACTTTATTTGCGCGTAATGGAGTCTATTATATGTGTAGGTGAATTGGAGATGAAAGTAGAACAAAAGGGATACTTAAACGTTGAAAGTGTGCTCGAGAACAGTGAAAACGAGATACCTGGCGAGGCCAGGAAAAAGCCAGGGTGAGGCTGGCGAGGCCAGACAAAAGCCAGGGTGAGGCTGGCGTTAGGCTGGCGAGGCCAGGCAAAAGCCAGCCTAAAGCAGGCGTTAGCCTGGCAACGCCAGGCCTGGAGCCAGGTCCATTCCGAGTTTTGAAGTTAATTTCCTCTCTTGGTTTGACTAGGACTTGACCTACACGTTTAGGTCTTTTCCTACGCATATAAATAGACCCAAAAACGCCACTTTAAAGGGAGTTCTTTTGCGACCGGAGGCAAGGACATCACGTGGATAACTTTTGGAGGAGAAAAATCATAGAGTTCTTCTTCCGTTTTTATTTTCTTTATAATTTGTTTATGCAAAATACTTAGAAAATTGTTACTACGAACATGAGTGGCTAAGCACTCTAGTTATGAGGTTGTGATTTAGCCATGAATAATGTTGTTTAACGTTAGCTTAACCTTGATTACAATTCACTAATATATGGTTATTTCTTCAATTCTGTGATTAATTGCTTAATTATATGGTCAGCAGTTAAGTTCTATTTACTATCTATGCTATGCTTGGGAAAGTCGTGTATAGATTAAAGAAGAATTAAAGAGAGTGCGATCTTAACTCTTAGGGGGAGGGATTTGTGGTTAGTGTTGATACCCAATTTTTCCCTCATGTATTTCAAATATGGATATATACTTTCAAAATAGTTCATATGCATCATCACTTGACACATAAACACATACAAGTATTTTTCCTAATTCTTCTATAATTTTAAAGATTTTTAAATCAACTTATTCCCATATTTTATTAGATAAAAAATCATTAAATGCATCAAAAATTATTTTATGATGATTTTATCATATAAATTCATCATTTATATCCATACCAGATTTTAAATATTTTTTGTGCATTTATTATAATTACATTTGCATTTTTAAGGTTAAAATTGCACATTTTGCAATAATAGCCTATACATGCTTATAATTACTTTATTTTTGCAAAAAATAACTTTTTATATTTTTATAGTGTTAAATTATTGTTATTAACTATTTTTATGCACAAATAATATTTTTACTATTTATTTATTATTTTTACGAATTATTTTATTAATTAAAAATGGATATTTAACTAATAGCCCTAAATTCCTCCTATTTTCATACCATGGCTACCCAAACCAGCCCAAATAACCCCAGCCCAACTACCTTAATACCTAGCCCAATCCACCATAGCCCAAACCAAAGGACCCCTTTAGTTATAACCCGGTCGGTACCCATTTAACCGACCAGCTCCACTTACATTTCAAATCCTGACTGTTGATCTCTTAAGATCAACGACACTTATTTAATACCCCTTTTTAAATAATCAACCCCACCCCAAACCTTACCATTGCCTTCTAGGCGCCCTTTGAACGATCTCATTTCTCACCCCATGAACCCTAAGCCGTCGTCACCCATAACCTTCCCTAAATCCAACCCCAAAGAGGAATCCTCTGTGGATTTCCTTACCTTATTTGTCTATCCTCACCACTGGCTACTCGTTTATGATCTTATTTAGTTGCTTGCCTAACATGGCAAGCAAATCTTGCCATAATCAAACCTAAACGGTTCAGCTCTTTGATTTTCTGTGGTTATTCCGTCTATATTCATCCCTGAATCTTTGAGGATAACGAGTATGCTCATATCTCCTTCGATTCTTACTTACCCCAAATTAGGGTTTTCAAACCCTTTCAATCAGACCTAAAAAAGAGTTGATTTTCTGGTTTTTAACACTATTCTGTTTCTATCTTGTGTGATTCTTACCTTATTTTCTTCATTTTCATATTTTTCTTTACTGATTTCATACTTCCCTTTAAAACTAGGGTTTAAATTTTCCTTCCTGATTCTAGTGAATCTTTCATTTTTGTGTTCGACTTCCTTATCTCTTTATATTTTCCCTGATTTTTACATCAATATTTCACTTAAAATTTGTCTGGTGTTATTTTGTGTTTCCTTAAATATTTATTCAAATAGTCTGAATAATCTCTTTTAGTTTGGCATTACCTGTGATTCCTTTAATATTTCCCAATATTCTGAATAATCTTATGTTTCCTTATTTGACACGTCTAATATTCTGGACAATTTGTTATTTTTGGTATTACGCGTTCTGCCTTAATTACTCCGAGTGATTTCTGGGGATGCTTCCTTAATTTGTTGAACCCCTTAATTTATGCCTATGACTGATTCTGCAAATATCTCCGTACATGTGATTGATTTGTTTCCATGATTATATGTTGATTTACATTACTCTATATACCCTCCCCCTTATTCCCTTAAAACAACCTTGAATTTTCTGAACTTAATGTACTTTCGAAACTTAAAGTTGTCCTATATTCTATATTTGGTTGGCTGGAAGCCAAGGACACTGGATTCTACGCTACTACCATACTTCTTCTGTGTATTTTCTTTGCTTAACTAGTTAGTTACCTGACTTCTGTATTTCATTCTTTCATGCCCTTGATTTGCATATGTTGTTGGCACTAAATCCATGACCCCTGATATGAATATGAGCATGTTTATCCCTTACCCTGAATCCCTGTAATGAATGCCTCTGTGACTCTTCCTATTAGTGATGATCTTCCTTTTGTTATTATGTAAACATATTCACTCAACCCCTATACCTCTCTGATGTTTGTAATGACTGTCTTATCATGCTTAGATTGCTACTTTAAAACAATCCTTTGCTATAAACTTAGTCCCCTTTGTTAGACCAATGTAACAACACTAGCTACTACTTGACATGATTTCCCAAGTTGCATGCCTTAATATGATGCCCTCTCCTTTCTATGATGTTATCCTGGTTCTCTTAGTACTAATATTGTGTTATGTACTTAGTCCGATTTAACATATTCTAACTTATTTGTAAACATGTTCTGTAGCTCTCTTTGACATATTGTTAATGCCTGCATTGAGTATGAAACCTGTTATGAGCTTTATTAAATCATTTCTTGCTTGAGTTCTATGATGCACCTAAGTGTTTTGTTTGCTGACTCAACTTGGCTATGTCTGTTTACTCAATTCCCGTTTTCTCAATTTTGGTCTTTCTCTTCTGTCACTCAAACTCTTTGAATCCTGCTTTTTAATCAAAGCTGCCTAAATTCTATCCTTTAACCACCCTAGTGTGAGCACTTCCCTAGGTTCTTGAACCCTTGAGAACTCTGACACACTAGGGCCTTGTTTCTATATGCTCAAATCTTGTCCTGTACTCACTGAATGAATCATTTGGCTGCTTGTGTCTATGAGCCTATAACTGTGGGACTATTTGTGAAGTGTGAGAATGAAGGCTTGGCCTGGTTAGGTGTATCATGGGGCCTGCTGTAGGCTTCCTATAGCTATATTTGTTCTATAATTTACTATATTCTTTATGAGTCTGTAATAATTATGGTAATAACATTTTGGGGTATTTAGTAAAATTGGGAAGGGGTTTCTTATTTTCATTTGCAAAGTTGGATAGAAATCCTGCCTATTAGGTTCTCTACTGTTTTGTTGATTGTGCCTATAAGCTCTATATTATGTCGATTCTGCCTATAAGTTCTACATTGTGTTGTTGAAGTTACATGCTAGAAATCCTGCCCATAAGACTAATGTTTCGATATGTTATAAATCATGTTTTTAGGTGTATTAATTTTTCCAGTAATTATTTGTTAGCAAACATACCCATAGGATCAATACTTGGCTTAATTATGCTCTGGTCCAAAGCGTGCAAATTTCTACTTCTATGTTGTTCAGATTATGGAAATCATGTCTATAGGTTTTAAAATCAGTTTAATTGTAGAAATCATGCTTAAGCTCACACTTTCATAGAAGGGCTCCATCCTAAATAAAAAATTGTGGTAGATGTTGCAGCTGGAGGTCAAGTGTTGGAGAAAACCTTTGACGAAATATATTCATTATTGAACAAGTTCTCCAAAAGCAATCCGAATTGGCAAGGAGAAATGGGCAGAAACACTACAAAAATCTACAGGGGTTCTCGAATTACAGAAATCCGAATTATCAACGCATATTGACTTGACCAACCAAGTCAATCAGATGACCTTGGTTATTAACAAGCAACAAGCCCAGCCAGTGCAACAGGTTCAGGTGTTTTGTGAAGTATGTGGAGAGGGTTACACGAGTGACGTATGTCCAGTTAACCAAGATACTTAGAATCAATAACAGCCTCAAGCACCTCAACAACAATATAGACCACCTCAGGCTGAACAACAAGCGAGTCCAAAGAGTCATCTTGAGGAAATGATGAAAAAATGATGGTTGAACAACAAGCCCACACTCATAAATTTATGGCTGATCATAGCCGTATCAATGAGAAATTTGGAGCGCCAAGTGGGACAACTTGCCATTCCCCAAAATACTAGACCAGTTGGAGCTCTTCCAAATGACATTGAAGCCAATCTTAAGGCATCCATTAATGTCGTTTCCTTGAGTAATGGGAGACAATTAGAAGAAGCCCAGTCGAAAAAGATAAAACAAGTGATTTTTAATGAGAGGTCGGCCACTATAGAGTCAACATCAAACAAATCAAAGGAATCAGAGAAGCCAACTAAAGAGGCGGTGGCTGAGCAACCCCCACCATTGGTTGCAAGGCCACCCCCTCCAGTCCCTCAAAGATTGCAGAAAGTGAAGGATAATGTCGCGTATAAAAAGTTCCTTGATATCTTGAAGCATGTGCAAATTAACATTCCATTGGTAGACATCTTGCAAGAAGTTTCCAAAAATGCTAAATACATCAATGGAATATATCTCAAGAATTCGAGACAATGGCACTCACTGAGGAATGTATCTCAAGAATTCAAAGCAAGCTACATCAAAAATTAAAGGATCCGGGTAGTTTCACTATCCAAATCTCGAGTGGTAAGCATGCAGTCGGGCGAGCTTTAGTGATCTTGGAGCGAGCGTCAATTTGATGTCGCTATCTGTGTTCAGACAGTTGGGGTTGGGTGAGCCACGCCCAATAACGGTAATCTTACAGTTGGTTGATCGCTCCCTTGCTCATCCTGAAGGAGTGATTGGAGATGTGTTAGTTCAAGTGGGCTCTTTCATATTCCCTGCTGATTTCATTTTCTTAGACTACGAGACTGATCAGGAAGTCCTATTTATTTTGGGGGATCCATTCTTAGCCACGAGCCGAGCTATTATTAATGTTTGCGAAGGAAAGATGACGATGAGAGTAGGTGATCAAATGGAGGCATTCAATGTATATAAAGCACTTAGATTACCAGCCCACTATGAAGAGCTATCCATGATTTCTGTGGTGGAAAGTGATGCTACATCATTAGTGCCTTATATGAGCCCTATTGATCCTCTTGAACGAGCTCTGATTGGGGATGAAGAAGACAGTGAAGATGAAATGATAGGAGAAATTGAGCAAGTACTTGATATGTCCTGCAGTTATGTTCATGGGTTCAGAAAATTTGAGGAGCTGGACAAGCCCATCACGCTGACCCCTTCTAATCCATCTATTGAAGAAACTCCAAGTCTAGAACTTAATCCCCTTCCAGCGCATATGCACTATGCTTATTTGGGGAACTCTGATACATTGTCCATGATTATCTCATCTATCCTGACTAACACACAAGAAGAAAAATTTCTCAGAGTAATTCGCGAGCATAAAAAGGCTATTGGGTGGAGAATTACAGACATCAAAAGAATCAGTCCATCATTTTGCATTCATAAAATATTCTTGGAAGATGGACACCACCCTAGTGGTGAGAAACAAAGGAGGTTAAATACCATTATGAAAGAGGTCATGAAGAAGGAAGTAATCAAATTTCTTGATGCAGGTATCATTTTTCCTATTTCTGACAGTAACTGGGTAAGCCCAGTTCAATGTGTGCCCAAAGGGGGGGGGGGGAAGTGATGACTGTAATTGAGAATGAGAAGAATGAGCTAATTCCTACTCACACTGTGACCGGGTGGAGAGTCTGTATTGATTATAGAAGTCTCAACAAAGCAACCACAGGGACCACTTCCCACTTCCATTCATTGACCAAATATTGGACAGATTAGCGAGGCATGACTATTATTGCTTTCCTGATGGTTATTTGGGATACAATCAGATAGTCATATGCCCAGAGGATCAGGAGAAAACCACATTTACTTTACCTTATGGCACTTTCACTTTCAAGTGTATGCCGTTTGGTCTTTGTAATGCACCAGCTACTTTCTAGAGATGTATGATGGCTATTTTCACCGATATGGTGAAAAAATTTGTGGAAGTTTTTATGGATGATTTTTCAGTCTTGGAGTCATCTTATGATGATTTTTTGAAGAATTTGAGCATGGTGTTAGCCCGTTGTGAAGAAACAAATCTGGTTTTGAATTGGGAGAAGTGTCACTTTATGGTGCGGGAAGGTATCGCTTTGGGTCACAGAGTGTCTAGGAGTGGCATTGAAGTTGATAAGGCAAAAGTGGAGGTGGTTGAAAAATTACCTCTACCTATTTTTGTGAAAGGTGTCCGGAGTTTCTTGGGACACGTGGGATCGTATCGGCGCTTTATTAAAGATTTTTCTAAAATTGCTACTCCTTTGTGCATGTTGCTTGAAAAATATGTAAAGTTCAATTTTGATGAAGCCTTCCTGAAAGCATTTGAAGAACTCAAAAAGAAATTGGTAGTTTCTCCCATTATTGTTGCACCAGATTGGTCCCTACTGTTTGAACTTATGTGTGATGCAAGTGACCATGCTATTGGGACAGTGCTAGGCCAGATGAAAGACAAGGTGTTTTATTCCATTTACTATGCAAGTAAGACTCTTGATGATACACAACTGAATTACACCACCACTGAAAAGGAGTTGTTAGCCGTTGTGTGGGCCTTTGAGAAATTTCAGGCATACTTGGTGGGAACAAAAGTCATAGTCCATACCGACCATGCAGTAATCAAGTATCTATTTACAAAGAAAGAATCTAAAGCTAGATTGATGCACTGGGTTTTGTTGTTGTAGGAATTTGATGTGGAGATAAGAAACTGAAAGGGCACCGAGAACCAAGTAGTTGCATCTATCAAGGCTGAAAAATCATGACCACGTGGAGGAGGGTGGACAAATTAAAGAAGTATTTCCTGATGAGCAACTTCTTGCTATCACCCAAGACCCTCCTCCATGGTATGAAGATTATGTGAATTATCTTGTGAGTGGGGTAATTGCTCCGGAAATTGAATCTGAAGCAACAACGAAGTTCTTACATGATGTGAAGTTCTACTATTGGGATGAGACATATTTGTACAAACAATGTGCTGATCAGTTGATGACGAGATGCATTCCAGATAAAGAGGTAGAATTAGTGTTGTATGACTATCATGCATCACCTTATGGGGGCCATCATGGAGGCCATCATGGAGGCGATAGAATAGTTGTGAAAGTATTACAATCCGGTTTATTTTGGACAACTTTATTCAAGGATGCCCATGCATTTGTTAATAAGTGTGACCAGTGTCAGAGAACAGGAACGATCACAAGGAGGCACGAGATGCCTTTCAATAATATCCTGGAGCTTGAAATTTTTGATGTGTGGGGGATAGATTTTACGGGACCATTCCCATCATTCAGAGGACGTGTCAAAATGGGTGGAGGCAATTGCATTGCCAACAAATGATTCCATGGTGGTAGCTGCGTTTGTGAAAAAAAAACATATTTTCGAGGTTTGGGACTCCACGTGCCTTAATTAGTGATGAGGGGACTCATTTTTTAAATAGGTTGTTGAATAACCTTCTAGATAAATAGGGATTCCACCATAGAGTTGCTACAACATATCATCCTCAAACAAGTGGACAAGCTGAAGTGTCAAACAAAGAAATATCAAATCTTAGAGAAGACGGTGAGTGTGAATAGGAAGGATTGGGCTGCAAGGTTAGATGATGCCTTGTGGGGGTATAGAACTGCATATAAAACACCAATTGGGACGTCGACTTATAAGATTTTTTATGGGAAGGCATGTCACTTGCCTGTTAAACTTGAACGCAAAGCGTAGTGGACCATTAAGAAGCTGAACATGGACCTTCAAGCCACGACCGAGAAAAGACTTTTGCAGCTGAATGAATTAGATGAGTTCAGGTTGCACTCTTATGAAAATGCTAAGCTATATAAAGATAAGACTAAAAGATGTCATGACAAGCATATCAAGACACTCCACTTCGAGCCAGACCAACATGTATTATTGTTCAATTCTAGGCTAAAGTTATTTCCTGGGAAATTAAAATCGAGACGGTCAGGCCCTTTTGAGGTAGTAAGAGTCACTCATTATGGTGCAATTGAGCTGCAAGCTTTAAATGGTGAACGAAAATTCTTGGTGAATGGGCATAGAGTTAAGCACTATTGGGGAGGAATAATTGATTGTGAAAAGACAAAGGTGTACTCGCTGGTGAGTAAGCCAGGCACTGCGTCGTGCCGCGACGTTAAATCAAGCGCTTGTTGAGAGGCAACCTATCTTTACTGTTTTATTTTATTTTCATTTTTTCTTGTTATTGTTTTAGTATTTGTTTTTATTTTTTAGGATTATAAGAATAGGAAACAAAGCCATTGGAAGAGTGCAAAAGTGAGTTAGATGGTGAGAACTAAGTGTGGGGTGCCACACAAAGGATCATGCCTGGGGGATGTCTGAGTACCCGTGAGCCGCTATTGCTTCGGCCTTTGGCCTTTCAGGGAGTTTCTTATCCACCCTTGTTGTTTTTCTTTATTTGCGTCTTGGGGACGCTACACTCTTTTAAGTGTGGGGTGAGAGAATTCTCTAATAATTAGTAGCAGGATGTAGAAAAATGTTAAATACTACTTAAATAGCTACTTAAATACTACACAACTACTAAAATAAAAATAAGAAGTTAACATTTTGCTACATCCTGCTACTAATTATGTAGAGAATTCTCCCATCCCACACTTAAAATAATGCAGTGTCTCCAATGCACAAATAAATCAAAACAATAATAAGGGTGGATAAGTGTAACGACCCGGTAGTTCGTTTTGAGAGTTAGCATCATGATCCCCGAATAAATTATTTCCCCATGTCTATTTCTCCTTTTGGGACTTTTTGGAACGTTGAGTGGTGAAATTCAGAGAGTTTTTGGACACATAGTCCTTATATGTGAGTTTAAGCTTGAGAAATTGGACCGTAGTTGGAACTGTCTGAAGACGGGTCCGGAATGGGATTTCGTTGACTCCGTTAGCTCCGTCGGGTGATTTCGGAATTATGAGAGTGTCTGGAACGTGTTCTCGAGGTATGTAGTAGATTTAGGCTTGAATTGGCGAAAGTTAGAATTTCGGCAATTTCGGCCGATAGGTGAAATTTTTATATCGGGCTCGGAATGGAACTCCGAGAGTGGATGTAGGTCCATAGTGTCAATTATGACCTGTGTGTAAATTTTGAGGTCATTTGGACTAGTTTTGATGTGTTTCGGCAACGGTTGTAGATTTTGGAAATTTCATAAATTCTTAGGCTTGAATCCATGCATAATTGGTGATCCTGATGTTATGTGATGTGTTTTGAAGGCTCTACTAAGTTTGGATAAGGTATTAGGACTGGTTGGCAAGTTTGGTTGAGGTCCCGGGGGCCTCAGAGATGTTTGGGATGTTCAATGGGATGAGTTTTGGACTTAAAACCAGCTGAAGCATTGCTGGTGCTGGTGTTTCGCACCTGCGGAATGGGAGCCGCAGGTGCGGAGGGGGCCATCGCAGATGCGGATTGGCCTGGGTCAGCCAGGCTCGCAGGTGTGGCAAGAGTACCGCAGATGCAGCCTAGTCACCGCAGATGCAGTTCCTGCCCACTTAAGGATTTTTTGCACCTACGATGTATTTTCCGCAGGTGTGGGACCACTGGTGCGGTCCAAGGGGGCGCAGATGCAAGAACGCTAGGCAATTTATACCAAATTCGAGGGCTTGAAATTCATATCTTCTAAAAATGATTTGGAGCTCGGGAGTAGGCGATTTTGAGTGGATTTTGAGGAGAAGATTCATAGGTAATAATTCATAACCTTATTTCACTTGTATATCATTAATCTATAGCAATTTCTTCCATGCAATCAATGAATTGGGTGAAAAATCATGAAAATGAGAAGAAGTTTCCCCAAATAGAAATCCGAGAATTTAATGATATTTTGACGTCGGTTTTCGATGATTCTTGTTCGAGTGAGTTCGTGAGGGAATGGGTGTTCTATATTTTTAACTTTCACTCGATTCCGAGACGTGGGCTCGGGGGACTTTTTGGGCAATTTTCCTAATTTCGCATATTAGCTTCGAACTTATTAGCTATTTTGATTCCTTAAAGTGATATTTACATTATGCAATCAAATTGAATAGATTTGGGACATTCGGAGTCGGATACTCATGGCAAAAGCGTGGTTTTAAGTTGAGTAGCGCAGTCGAGGTAAGTGGCTTGCCTAACTCTGTGTTGGGGACTTCCCCTTAGGCTATTTTAATATTGGTTTTTTTTTGTTTGGTTGTTGTGTACGTGTGGTGACGAGTACGTACACAGGCCATCGTTTCTAAAACTCCATTTTTCCCTCCATGGCATAAATCATTTCATTCCTATTTCACTGTCTCATGTATTGACTATGTAGTTTAGATTAGGAAGGAGCATGTCTACACGTTTACTTGAACTTCCCCTAGTTGTTACTATGTGCGCCATGTTTAGGTAGTTTTATCCATATTTTGCCTATGATTTTCCTGAACTCTTTAAATAAACTATATCCGGTATCCGTACTACATTGCATATTTAAATTAGGAGTACGCACGAGATTCCGGGAGCTTTCCCCCTGTACTGCATTGCATATTTAAATTGGGACTACGGACGAGATTCCGGGAGCTTTCTCCCTGTACTGCATTGCATATTTGTTACTGTGAGATACGATGTGTTGTGCCGAGGGCTCCCCTATTGCTATTTCCTTTTAGCTCATTGTTTCTACTGTTTTGCCTTAGCTTATTATATATCTCTATTCAATTTTAAACTGTTTTTTACTATAAAAATCCAGTGGAGCCTTAAGCTGACCTCGTCACTACTCACTGGGGTCAGGCTTGGCATTTACTAGGTACCAATTTTGGTGTACTCATGCCCTTTCCTGTGCATGTTTTCCATGTGCAGATCCAGGTACCATCACTTCGTTTCGTGGCTAGGGGTCCGAGCAGCATATTCTAGGAGACCGAAAGGTAATTTTACCCCATCCGCAGAGTCCTTCGAGTCACCTTCCACTCCAGGCTTAGATAGATTTTTCATGTATTTCCTTACGTCGTATAGAGCACTTTGAGATAGAGCTTGTGACAAAAGTGATATTCTAGATTTTTGGGAAGTTGTCTTTTGTACGCGCCAAGTGGCGATGTTTTCATTTACTTTATTCCGTCTTTATTTTATTGCTTCCATTTAATATCTTTTCCGCAATTAGGCTTACCTAGTCATAGAGACTAGGTGCCGTCACGATGCCTTTCGGATGGTAAATCAGGCCGTGACAAGTTGTATCAGAGCGTCTAGGTTCATAGGAGTCACAAGCCAGTTTATTAAAGTCCCGTAGATCGGTATGGAGACGTCCGTATCTATCTTCGTGAGGCTATGTAACTGTTAAGAACAATCATAGTTCTTTGATTTCCTTGTCTTGCGAGTTATCGACATCAAAAATTCTAAAATTCTATTCTTTCCCACATATGGTGAGGACCCGTACTAGGAGGACCGACGACCAGGCACCCGAGCCCCCTGCCAGAGCCGCAAGAGGCCGGGGTCGGGGTAGAGGACAACCACACGGTGCAGCCAGAGCACCGGCGAGAGCAGCCATAGAGGAGCCTATAGCATCCCCAGCTGGAGGGCCGGCACAGGAGGTCCTTATTGCTTCTCCAGCCTTACAGGAGACTTTAGCTCAGTTCATGAGCATGTTCAGTACTCTAGCTCAGGCTGGACTACTCCCGATAGCTCCCGTTACATCCCAGGTCGGGGGACAAGCACAGACTCCCGCAACCCGTACTCCTGAGCAGAGGGTCCATGATGGGCAGGTCCCTAAGTATATTCCTATGCCCCCAGTGGCTCTAGTTCAGAATGATGCTAGGGTAGCTTCTTCTGAGGCCGAGCAGCTCCGACTTGGGAGGTACAAGAAGTACCACCCACCTACTTTCAGTGGATTAGCTTCAGAGGACGCTCTGGGATTTATTTATGAGTGTCATGATATTCTCCGCACTAAGGGCATTGTGGAGACCAGTGGGTTTCTTTCACCGGTTTTCAGCTGAGGGGAGCGGCATATCAGTGGTGGCGGGCCTATAAGCTGAGTAGTCCGGACGAGGCAGCCTCACTCACTTGGAATCAGTTTTTAGAGATGTTTCTTCGAGAGTATGTCCCTCAAAGCTTCAGGGATACTTGGCACGCTGAGTTCGAGCAGTTGCGCCAGGGTACTATTACTGTGTCGGAGTATGCAGTCTGTTTCAGCGAGTTAGCTCGGCATGCACCAGCCTTGGTTGCCACAGTCAAAAAGCGGGTTTACCGTTTCATTGAGGGGCTCCATCCTAGTATTCGGACCAGTATGGCCAGAGAGTTGGAGATGGATATCACTTACCAGCAAGCAGTGTGTATTGCTAGGAGAGTAGAGGGCATGTTCGCCCGGGACAGAGAGGAGAGAGAGGCCATAAGGTCTCGAGAGACTGGCCATTTTTCAGGAGCTCGGGCACCAGCAACACGTTACGGTAGGGGCTTTGTGGCTCTCCCTGTTCATTCAGCCCTTCTAGCAGTCGGCTGTATTCCAGCTTCTCCTAGACCTCAGGAGTCCTACTATGCACCGCTAGTATCCAATGTGCCTCCAGTTCGAGGTGCTATTTACGGCCAGCCCAGCAGGCTAGCTCCTATTTAGTCTCAGCCGCAGCGTCCTCCGAGGGGTTGATTTGAGTGTGGTGACACTCATCACGTGATTAGAGATTTCCCCGGGGCCAGGAGGGGTGAACCTCCACAGTTTTATCAGCCTCCACGTGCTCCGTCGGGGTCCTTCGGCTATACTTCTAGCTCGAGCTTCCACTCCACCTCCTCAGTCAGCTCGAGGTGGGGGGTCGGGGAGGTAGAGGCCGCCCTAGAGGGGGAGGCCATGCCAAATACTATGCCCTTCCAGCCCGTTCTGAGGCTGTCTCTTCAGACTCAGTCATCACAGGTATTGTCCCTGTCTGCCATAGGAATGCATTAGTATTATTTGATCCAGGCTCTACGTATTCTTATGTGTCCTCTTATTTTTCTCCACATATGAGGATATCTCAGGATTCTTTGAGTTCTCATGTTTTTGTATCTACTCGTGTGGGAGATTCTCTAGTTGTGGACCGCGTATATCGGCCGTCTTTGATTTTTCTTAGTGGTTTTGAGACCAGGGCTGATCTATTATTACTCAACATGGTAGATTTCAATGTTATCTTGGTCATGGACTGGTTGTCACCCCACTATGCTATTCTTGATTGTCACGCTAAGACCGTGATGTTGGCTATGTCAGGCTTGCCGAGATTAGAGTGGAGAGATACCTTAGAGTATACTCCTCGTAGGGTCATTTCATTTTTAAGGCTCAGCGGATGGTTTAGAAGGTGTGTGATGCGTACTTGTCCTATGTGAGAGATGTCAGTGTTGATACCCCTCCAGTTGAGTCAGTCCCAGCAGTGAGGGACTTTCCTAATGTATTCCCAGCTGATCTTCCGGATATGCTGTCGGACAGAGATATTGATTTCGGCATTGATTTGTTGTCGGGTACTAAGCCCATTTATATGCCTCCTTACTGTATGGTTCCTCCTGAGTTGAAGGAGCAGTTACAGGAGTGTCTTGATAAGGGTTTCATTAGACCTAGTGTATCACTTTGGGGCGCTTCAGTATTATTTTTGAAGAAAAATGATGGTTCTATGCGTATGTGTATTGATTATCGACATTTGAACAAGGTCACCGTGAAGAACTGGTATCATTTGCCTCGCATTGATGATTTATTCGACCAGTTACAAGGTTCCAGGGTATTCTCCAAGATTGACTTGCGTTCTGGCTATCATCAGCTGAAGATTCGGGAGCCGGATACCACGAAGACTGCCTTCACGACCAGATATGGCCACTATGAGTTTCTTGTTATGTCATTTAGGCTGACCAATGCCCCAACATCTTTTATGCATTTGATGCACAATGTGTTGGCCTTATCTTGATTCCTTCGTCATTGTGTTTATTGACGACATTCTGGTGTATTCCCGATCACGGGAAGATCATGAGCAGCACTTGAGGACTGGGCTTCAAACTTTGAGGCAGAAGAGATTGTAGGCAAAATTCTCTAAATGTGAGTTTTGGCTTGATTCAGTGGCATTCTTGGGCCACATAGTGTCTTGGGATGGGATCAAGGTAGATCCGAAGAAGGTGGAGGCGGTGCAGAGTTGGCCTAGACCGTCCTCAGCTACGGATATCCGCAGTTTCCTTGGTTTGGCTGGGTACTATCGTCGTTTTGTGGAGGGATTTTCATCCATTGCAGCACCGATGACCAGGTTGACTCAAAAGGGTACTCCATTGAGGTGGACTGAGGAGTTAGAAGAGAGCTTTCAGAAGCTCAAGAAAGCCCTGACTACGGCTCCAGTGTTGGTATTGCCTACGGGTTCAGGGTCCTATACTGTTTGTTGTGATGCTTCGAGGGTTGGCTTCAGAGAGGTGTTGATGCAGGGCGGTAGGGTGATTGCCTACGCATATAAACAATCGAACGTGCATGAGAAGAACTATCCAGTTCATGAACTAGAGTTGGCAGTGATTGTTCACGCCCTGAAGATATGGCGTCATTATTTATATAGTGTTCCCTGTGAGATTTTCATTGATCACCGGAGTTTGCAGCACATATTCAAGCAGAAGGACCTCAATTTGCGCATGCGGAGATGGTTGGAGTTGCTAAAGGACTATGACATCACTATATTATACCACCCGGGGAAGGCCAATATGGTGGACAACGCCTTGAGTCGCCGGGTGGAGAGTTTGGGGAGTTTGGCATATCTTCCGGCAGTTGAAAGGCCCTTAGCCTTAGATATTCAGTCCTTAGCCAGTCATTTCGTGAGGTTGAATCTTTCAGAGCCTTGCCGGGTTTTAGCTTGTGTGGTGGCTCGGTCTTCTCTTTATGAGCGCATTCGAGAGCGCCAGTATGATGATCCCCACCTTCTGGTTCTTCAAGATAGGGTTCGGCGAGGTGAGGCCAGGGATGTGACTATAGGAGATGACGGTGTGATGAGGATGCAGGGTCGGATCTGTGTGCCCAATGTGGATGGGATTTGGGAGTTTATTCTTGAGGAGGCCTATAGCTCGCGGTACTCCATTCATACGGGTACCGCGAAGATGTACCAGGATCTGAGACAACACTATTGGTGGAGAAGGATGAAAAAGGATATAGTGGAGTTTGTGGCCAAGTGACTCAACTGTCAGCAAGTCAAATATGAGCATTAAACGCCGGGAGGGTTACTTCAGCAGATTGAGCTTCCATAGTGGAAGTTGGAGCGGATCACCATGAACTTCGTGGTTGGAGTTCCTCGGTCTTTGAAGAAGTTTGATGCTATTTGGGTGATTGTGGATCAGCTGACCAAGTCAGCCCATTTCATTCCGGTGTTGACTACATACTCCTCCGAGAGGTTGGCGGAGATTTATATCAAGGAGATTGTTCACCTCCACGGTATTCCAGTATCTATCATTTCAGACAGAGGTGCACAGTTCACTTCACGGTTCTGGAGAGTCATTCAGCAAGAGCTAGGCACCAGGGTAGAGTTGAGTACAGCCTTTCACTCTCAGACGGACGGGCAGTCCGAGCGCACTATTCAGATTCTTGAGGATATGCTCCGTGCATGTGTGATGGATTTTGGAGGGTCATGGGACCGATACTTTCCACTTGCAGAGTTTTCCTATAATAACAACTACCAGTGCATCATTCAGATGGCGCCATATGAGGCTCTGTATGGTAGATGGAGACGGTCCCCAATGGATGGTTTGAACCGGGCGAGGCCCAATTATTGGGTACAGATTTGGTCCAGGACGCCCTGGACAAGGTGAAGGTGATTTAGGAGAGACTTCGCGCAGCTCAGTCCAGGCAGAAGAGTTATGCGGACCGGAAGGTTCATGATTTGGAATTTATGGCTCGTGGTCGAGCTTTGCTTCGGGTATCGCCTATGAAGGGCGTCATGAGGTTTGGGGAGAAGGGTAAGCTGAGTCCGAGATTTATTGGCCCTTTTGAGGTGTTCCGACGTGTTGGGGAGGTTGCTTATGAGCTAGCCCTGCCTCCCAACCTAGTAGGAGTTCATCTAGTATTCCATCTCTCCATGCTCCGGAAGTATCACGGTCACCCGACTCATGTTTTGGATTTCAGTTCAGTCCAGTTGGACAAGGATTTATCATACGTTGAGGATCCAGTAGCTATATTGGATAGACAGGTCAGAAAGCTCAGGTCAAAGGATATTGCGTCAGCAAAGGTTCAGTGGAGAGGTCAGCCAGTTGAGGAGGCGACTTGGGAGACCGAGCAGGATATGCGCAGTCAGTACACTCTTCTTTTCACAGCTTCATGTATGTCTCTATACTCGTTCGAGGACGAACGATTTTCTTAAAAGGGGTAGAATGTAACGACCCGGTAGGTCGTTTTGGAAGTTAGCGCCCGATCCCCTAATAACTTCTTTTCCCATGTCTATTTCTGCTTTTGGGACTTGTCGGAACGTTGAGTGGTGAAATTCGGAGACTTTTTGGACACATAGTCCTTATATGTGAGTTTAAGCTTGAGAAATCGGACCGTAGTTTGAATTGTGAGAAGACGAGATCGGAATGGGATTCGGTCGACTCCGTTAGCTCCGTCGGGTGATTTCCGAGTTGGGAGCAAGTCCAGAATGTGTCTTCGAGGTTTCTAGTAGATTTAGGCTTGAATTTACGAAAGTTAGAATTTCGGCGATTTCAGCTGATAGGTGAAATTTTGATATCGGGCTCGGAATGGAATTTCGAGAGTGGCCGTTGGTCCGTAGTGTCATTATAACCTATGTGTAAAATTTGAGGTCATTTGGACTAGTTTTGATGTGTTTCGGCATCGGTTGTAGATTTTGGAAATTTCATAAGTTCTTAGGCTTGAATCCATTTATAATTGGTGATCCTGATGTTATGTGATGTGTTTTGAAGGCTCGACTTAGTTTGGATGAGGTATTAGGACTGGTTGGCAAGTTTGGTTGAGGTCCCGAGGGCCTCGGAGATGTTTCGGATGTTTAACGGGATGAGTTTTGGACTTAAAACCAGCTGAAGCATTGCTGATGCTAGTGTTTCGCACCTGCGGATGGGGAGCCGCAAGTGCGGATGGGGCCATCGCAAATGTCGATTTGCTTGGGTCAACCATGCTCACAGGTGCAGCAAGAGTACCGTAGATGCGGCCCAGTGACCGGAGGTGCAGTTTCAGCCCACTTAAGGATTTTTCGCACCTGCGATGTATTTTTCGCAGATGCGGTCCAAGGGGGTGCAGGTGCGAAATCACTGGGCAGTTTATACCAAATTGGAGGGCTTGAAATTCATATCTTTTAAAAATGATTTGGAGCTCGGGAGTAGGCGATTTTGAGTGGGTTTTGAGGAGAAGATTCATAGGTAACAATTCCTAACCTTATTTCACTTGTATATCATTAATCTATAGCAATTTCTTCCATACAATCAATGAACTGGGTGAAAAATCATGAAAATGGGAAGAAGTTTCCCCAAATAGAAATCAGAGAATTTAATGAGATTTTGATGTCGGTTTTCGATGACTCTTGTTCGAGTGAGTTCATGAGGGAATGTGTGTTCTAAATTTGTAACTTTCACTCGATTCCGAGACGTGGGCCCGGGGGACATTTTGGGCAATTTTCCTAATTTCGCGTATTAGCTTCAAACTTATTAGCTATTTTGATTCCTTAAAGTGATATTTACATTATGCAATAGAATTGAATAGATTTGGACCATTCGGAGTCGGATACTCGTGGAAAGAGCCTGGTTTTGAGTTGAGTAGCGCAGTCGAGGTAAGTGGCTTGCCTAACTCTATGTTGGGGACTTCCCCTTAGCCTATTTTAATACTGGTTTATTGTTTCTTGGGCGCCGTGTACGTGAGGTGACGAGTACGTACACGGGCCATTGTTGCTAAAACTCCATTTTTTCCTCCATGACATAAATCATTTCATTCCTACTTCACTGTCTCATGTATTGACTATGTAGTTTAGATTAGGAAGGAGCATGTATACCTTTTTACTTAAACTTCCCCTAGTTGTTACTATGTGCGCCATGTTTAGGTAGTTTTATCCATATTTTTGCCTGTGATTTTCCTGAACTATTTAAATAAATTGTATCCGGTATTCGTACTGCATTGCATATTTAAATTGGGACTACGGACGAGATTTCGGGAGCTTTCGCCCTATACTGCATTGCATATTTAAATTGGGACTATAGGCGAGATTCCGGGAGCATTCCCCATATACTGCACTGCATATTTAAATTGGGACTACGGACGAGATTCCGGGAGCTTTCCCCGTGTACTCCATTGCATATTTAAATTGGGATTACGGACGAGATTCTGGGAGCTTTCCCCCTATACTGCATTGCATATTTGTTACTCTTGAGTACGCTGTGCTGAGCCGAGGGATCCCCTATTTCTATTTTATTTTAGCTCGTTGTTTCTACTGTTTTGCCTTAGCTTATTATATCTCTCTATTTAATTTTAAACCGTTTTTACTATAAAAATCTAGTAGAGCCTTAACCTGACCTCGTCACTACTCGACTGGGGTTACGCTTGGCACTTACTGGGTACCAATTGTGGTGTACTCATGCCCTTTCCTATGCATGTTTTCCATGTGCAGATCCAGGTACCAGCACTTCGTTTCATGGCTAGGGGTCCGAGCAACAGCTTCTAGGAGACCAAAAGGTAATTCTGCCGCGTCTGCAGAGTTCTTCGAGTCACCTTCACTCCAGGCTTAGATAGATTTTTTCATGTATTTACTTACGTCGTATAGAGCACTTTGAGATAGAGCTTGTGACTAAAGTGATATTTCGGGTTTTTGGGAAGTTGTATTTTGTACACGCCAAGTGGCGATGCGTTCATTTGTAGATTTACTTTATTCCGTCTTTATTTTATTACTTCCATTTAGTATCTTTTCCGCAATTAGTCTTACCTAGTCATTGAGACTATGTGCCGTCACGATGCCTTTCGGAGGGTAAATCGGGTCGTGACAATAAGAAACTCAATAAAAGTCCAAAGGCCAAAAAATAGCGGCTCACAGGTACTCAGACTTCCCCCAGGCATGATCCTTTGTGTGGCACCCCACACTTAGTTCTCACCATCTAACTCGCTTTTGCACTCTTCTAATGACTTTGCTTCCTATTCTTATAATCCTACAAAACAAAAATAAATACTACAACAATAATAAGAAAAAATAAAAATAAAAGAAAACAGTAAAGATGGGTTGCCTCCTAACAAGCGCCTGATTTAACGTCGCGGCACGACGTAGGGCCTCGCTTACTCATCAGCGAGTAAAACCTTTGTCTTTTCACGATCAATTGTTCCTCCCCAATAGTTATTAACTCTGTGCCCATTCACCAAGAACTTTTTTTCACCATTTAAAGCTCACAACTCAATTGCACCATAAAGAGTAACTCTTTCCACCTCAAAAGCGCCTGACCATCTCGATTTTAATTTCCCAGGAAAAAATAACTTTAGCCTAGAATTGAACAATAATATATGTTGGCCTAGCTGGAAGTGGCATGGCTTGATATGCTTGTCATACCATCTTTTAGTCTTCTCTTTATATAGCTTAGCATTTTCATAAGAGTGCAGCCTGAACTCATCTAATTCATTCAGCTGCACGAGTCTTTTCTCGCCCGCGGCTTGAAGGTCAATGTTCACCTCCGTAATAGCCCAGTACGCTTTGTATTCTAGTTCAACAGACAAGTGACATGCCTTACCATAAAAAAGCTTATAAGGCGACGCCCCAATTGGTGTTTTATATGTAGTTATATATGCCCACAAGGCATCATCTAACATTGCAGCTCAATCCTTCCTATTCACACTCACCGTCTTCTCTAATTTATTTCTCTATTTGACACTTCAGCTTGCCCACTTGTTTGAGGATGATATGTTGTAGCAACTCTATGGCGGACTCCATATTTTGTTAGAATGTTATTCAACAACCGATTGAAAAAATGAGTCCCCTCATCACTAATTAAGGCACGTGGAGTCCCAAACCTAGAAAATATGTTCTTTTTCACAAACGCAGCTGCCACCATGGCATCATTTGTCGGCAAGACAATTTCCTCCACCCATTTTGACATGTAGTCAACTGCTAGCAAAATGTATTTGTTTCCTCTGGATGATGAGAATGATCCCATAAAATCTATCCCCCACACATCGAAAATCTCAACCTCCAGGATATTATTCAAAGGCATCTCATGCCTCCTTGTGATTGTTCCTGTTCTCTGGCACTGGTCACTCTTCTTAACAGATGCATGGGTATCCTTGAATAAAGTTGGCCAAAAGAAACCATATTATAATACCTTTGCAGTTGTTCTATCTCCTCCATGATGGCCCCCATAAGGTGATGCATGAAAATCATACAACATTAATTCTACCTCCTTATCTGTAATGCATCTCCTCATCAACTGATCAACACATTGCTTGTACAAATATGGCTCATCCCAATAGTAGAAGCTCACATCACGAAAAACCTCTTTCTAGCTTCAGATTCAATTTCAGGAGGAAGTACCCCACTCATAAGATAATTCACATAGTCTGCATACCATGGGGGAGGGCCTTAGGTGATAGCAAAAAGTTGCTCATCAGGAAATAATTCTTTAATTTGGCCACCCTCCTCCACGTGGTCGTGATTTTCCAGCCTTGATAGATGGTCAGCTACTTGGTTCTCTTTCCCTTTTCGATCTCGTATTTCTATATCACATTCCTGCAACAATAGAATATGGCACATCAATCTAGCCTTAGATTCTTTTTTTGTAAATAGATACCTGATTGCTGCATGATCGTATGGACTCTGACTTTTGTTCCCACCAAATATGCCAGAAATTTATCGAAGGCCCACACAACAGCTAAAACTCCTTTTCAGTGGTGGTGTAACTCATTTGTGCATCATCAAGAGTCTTACTCACATAATAGATGGAATAAAACACCTTGTCTTTCCTCTGGCCTAGCACTGCCTCAATAGTGTGGTCAATTGCATCACACATAAGTTCAAACGGTAGGGACCACTCTGGTGCCACAATGATGGGCGCAATTACCAACTTCTTTTTGGGTTCCTCAAATGCCTTCAGGCATCCTTCATCAAAATTGAACGCTACATCTTTTTCAAAAAACCTATACAAAGGAGTAGCAATTTTAGGAAAATCTTTAATAAAGCGCCGATAGGTACCCGCGTGTCCCAAGAAACTCCGCACATCTTTCTCGGAAATAGGTAGAGGTAATTTTTCAACCGGCTCCACTTTTGCCTTATTAACTTCAATGCCACTCCTAGACACTCTGACCCAAAACAATGCCTTCCTGCACCATAAAGTGACATTTCTCCCAATTCAAAAACAGATTTATTTATTCACAATAGGCTAACAGCATGCTCAAATTCTTCAAACAAACATCATAAGATGAACCAATGACTAAAAAACCATGCATAAAAACTTCCACAAATTCTTCCACCATATCGGTGAAAATAGCCATCATACATTGCTGGAAAGTAGTTGGTGCATTACAAAAACCAAACGGCATAAACTTAAAGGCGAAAGTTCCATAAAGTCAAGTAAACGTGGTTTTCTCCTGGTCCTCTAGGCATATGACAATCTGATTGTATCCCGAATAACCATCAAGAAAGCAATAATATTCATGCCTCGCTAATCTGTCCAATATTTGGTCAATGAATGGAAGTGGGAAGTGGTCCTTGCGGGTTGCTTTGTTGAGCCTTATATAATCAATGCAGATTCTCCACCCTGTCACAGTGCGAGTAGGAATTAGCTTATTCTTCTCATTCTCAATCAAAGTCATACCCCCCCCCCCCCTTTGGGCACACATTGAACTATGCTTACCTAGTTGCTGTCAAAAATAGGAAAGATGATACCTGCATCGAGCAATTTTATTACTCTTTCATGACCTTTTTCATAATGGGATTTAACCTCCTTTGTTTCTCAACACTAGGGTGGTGTTCATATTCCAAGAAGATTTTACACATGCAAAATGATGGACTGATTCCTTTGATGTCTGCAATTGTCCATCCAATAGCTTTTTTATGCTCGTGAAGTACTCTGAGAAATTTTTCCTCTTGTGTGTTAGTCAGTCTAGATGAGATAATCACGGACAATGTATCAAAGTTTCCCAAATAAGCATAGTGCAGATGAGCTGGAAGGGGCTTAAGTTCTAGCCTTGGAGTTTCTTCAACAGATGGCTTAGGAGGGGTCAGAGTAATGGGCTTGTCCAGCTCCTCAAATTTTCTGAACCCATGAACATAACTGCAAGACATATCAAGTACTTGCTCAATTTCTCCCATCAGTTCATCTTCACTGTCTTCTTCATCCCCAATCAGAGCTCGTTCAAGAGGATCAATAGGGCTCATATAAGGCACTAATTATGTAGCATCAATTTCCACCACAGAAATCATGGATAACTCTTCATAGTGGGCTGGTAATCTAAGTTCTTTATATACATTGAATACCTACATTCGATCACCTACTCTCGTCGTCATCTTTCCTTCGTAAACATCAATAATAGCTCGGCCCGTGATTAAGAATGGATGCCCCAAAATCATTGGGACTTATTGATCAGGCTCGTAGTCCAAGATAATGAAATCAGTAAGGAATATGAAAGAGCCCACTTAAACTAACACATCTTCAATCAATCCTTCAGGATGAGCAGGGGAGCAATCAACCAACTGTAAGATTACCATTGTTGTGCATGGATCACCCAACCCCAACTGTCTGAACACAGATAGTGGCATCAGATTGATGCTCGCTCCAAAATCACATAAAGCTCGCTCGACTGCATGCTTACCAATCGAGATTTGGATAGTGAAACTACCCGGATCCTTTAATTTCTGAGGTAGCTTGCTTTGAATTCTTGAGCTACATTCCTCAGTGAGTGCCATTGTATCGAATTCAGTTAGCCTCATTTTATTTGCCACTATGCCCTTGATGTATTTAGCATATTTGGAAACTTCTTGCATGATGTCTACCAATGGAATGTTAATTTGCACCTGCTTCAAGATATCAAGGAACTTTTTATACGCGACATTATCCTTCACTTTCTGCAACCTTTGAGGGAATGGAGGGGTGGACTTAAAACCAATGGTGGGGGTTGCTCAGCCACCGCCTCTTCAGCTGGCTTCTCTGATTCCTTTGATTTGTCTGATGTTGACTCTATAGTGGACGACCTCTCATTAAAAATCACTTATTTTCTCTTTTTCGATTGGGCTTCTTCTAATTTTATCCCATTCCTCAAGGACACGACATTAATGGATGCCTTAGGATTGGCTTTAGTGTCACTTGGAAGAGCTCCAACTGGTCTAGTATTTTGGGTAATGGCAAGTTCTCCCACTTGGTGCTCCAAATTTCTCATTGTTGCGGCTTGGGTTTGCTGATCAGCTATAAATTTCTGAGTGAGGGCTTGTTGTTCAACCATCATTTTTTCATCATTCCTCAAGGTGATTTGTTGGACTCTCTTGTTTTTCAGCCTGAGGTGGTCTATACTATTTTTGAGGTTCTTGAGGCCGGTATTGATTCTGAGTACCTTGCTTTCCACCCCAAGAGAAGTTTGGGTGGTTCCTCGATTTGGGATTGTAAGTGCTCCCGTATTGGTTTGTCTGAACCCTATTTGCATTACCCACAAGGTAGAAAGACTCTGGATTAACTGGACATATGTTGCTTGTGTGACCCTCTCCACATACTTCACAAAACACCTGAACCTGTTGCACTGGTTGGTCTTGTTGCTTGTTAATAACCAAGGTCATCTGATTGACTTAGTTGGTCAATGTGGAAATCTGCACTGATAATGCCGAGACAACTTCTAATACGAGAACCCCTACAGATTTTAGTACCGTGTTTTTGCCCATTTATCCTTGCCAATCCGGATTTCTTATGAAGAACTTGTTCAATAATGCATATATTTCGTCAAAGATCTTCTCCAACACTTGATCTCCAGCTGCAGCATCTACAACAATTTTTGTTTCAGGATGGAGCCCTTCTATGAAAGTGTGAGCTAACACTTCATTCGTCTGATTGTGATGAGGACAGTCTCTGAGTATCCCCTTGAACCTCTCCCAAGCTGAATATAAAGACTCTCCTGCTTTCTGTTTGAAGGCAACTATCTCACTTCTGATCTTTGAAGTTTTTCCTGAAGGGAAGAACCTTGCCAGAAATTTCATTGCCAAATCATTCCATGATGTAATAGAATTAGTTGGTTCTGCCTTCAGCCATCACTTTGCTTCGCCCAACAGAGAGAATGGATAAAGTGTGAGCCTCACATAGTCTAGCGTGACCCCGTTAGTGATATCACTAATCTCCACGAAGTTCAGGATATGTTGTTGTAGATCCTCGTGCGGAAGACCCATAAACTGCCCATTTGCATGAAGTAACTTGATCATGCTCTGTTTCAGCTCAAAGTGCCCAGTGATTATGGGCTTCACGATGCTGGAGGTGACATTAGCAATGCAGGGCATCGCCACCTCCTGAACAACCATGTGTTTCTCCTCTGCCATGTTCACATGAAATTGAGCGAGTGCCTGAAGATTATTTGTATCCCTTTCTTCCCTCAACCTCCTTTGAAATTTTCTCTCAGGTTCGGATTCAATGTCGTTGAGTCTGCCCTGGCTTCTCACCCTATGCATTCAATCAAAGTTTCTCAGATTATAGCAATAATTAAGTAACGTTAGACTACATGAAATAAGCAATTAAAGAAAAAACTAGGTTGGCGATCCCAAGGTGTGACTTTTCTCTTGTAATCCTTTTGTCATATAAAGGATTTACATTAGTACTTACAATTATCAAATTTTCAGATGAATATAATGGGAATGAGGTAATTAGGTAATTTGATATAAATACTTTATTTAGAGGTTCATTATTTCTTGTCACACGATGTCTATAGGTTTAAACCAAAATTTTAAAATAACTAAACCAATTAATTTGAAATCTCTAAGAAAACAAACCAAACAGAGATTATTTGGTTTGGTATTTCATAATCGAAAAATTGAATCGGAGTTTTCATAATCCAATTCGAAGTGCCTGATATAAGAAGAAACAAAGAGTCATGTGTATTTTTTTATAACTTTTTAGATGCCTTGACTATTTAGATTCCTTGAATATTATCCAAAAAAGTAACATACTTAAAAAGGTTAAAATATATTTTATTTTTAAGAAAATGCCACATATACAGAAAAATCCAGGAGGCAGGTGAGTGCACCCACATTTTTTGCCACATCAGCGTCCAGGGGGAGGTAATGGCTCTCAAAAGGCCAATTTGAGGGGGTTAATTAAGGCCACGAATAGTTTAAGGCTGTAACTAATAATTCGTGTCAATTTTAGGGGGGTGTTAAGGTATTTTAACTAATTAATATATGCTGTATAAATGTTTAAACTATTATAAATAGAATTTTATTTTAGGTGAATATCTATATTTTAGAGAGATTTTTGGGATTTTACTTGGTGGCTAAGTCACTCTTTCCCTATAAATAAAGGGTCTTATTCTATTGTAATTCATCCCAAATAAATAAGAATTCTCCCTCTATACTTTTCTCTGCAGTATTCATCTTCTTCTTTTATTGTTTTATAACACGTTATCATCACGAGACTCTAACCAATTAATAGAAGCTTTGGGATTGAGCATATGATTGTCAATTGTTCCATGAACTTCCTTCATGATTAAATTATGTAGTTAAAGTAAGTATTTTACATTATTTTTCTCTTTTAAATTCTATAATTTGATTTTAAAAGCAAGAAAAGACAATAAACTTTGATTAGAACCTTTATAGAGTATGCAAGAAATTATAACCACCCGAAGTGGTAAAATTTCTATGCCTTGTCATGATCAAATTCATGTATGATTGTGGGCAAAGAAGTGAAAACCCGTCTCATTGAATTCGCTTCATTCTCATTCCCTTAAGAGAATATGATAGCAATATGTGATAAGTCTAAAAAAAATTATTACCATAAAGGTATCAATGGATGTGGACATGGCATTAGATGAAATTATAACTGTCATCATTGTGATAATGAGAATAATAAGGATTCTCAAAATAATTCTTCACTCTGTGAAAGT
>ML352022.1:0-40153 GCA_005239505.1 Nicotiana paniculata
TATATATATATATGTATGTATATATATATGTATGTATATATATATATATATATATATATATATGTATCCTAAATTAAAATGGCACTTGATATATAAAATATATTTGAAATATACATTAAAAATACGTCTTAAAATAAGATGGCACTTCACAAATAAATATACAAAAATTATATATATAAAAATATATTTTGAATTAAAATGATACTTGATATACAAAGTATAAAATACGTATAAACCAATACATCTTGATTTTAGTGGCATTTACATATGCATAAGATTTTCAAAAATGGAGTGAAGAAGATGAATGTTGGAAAGGGAAAATGGAGATGGACCAAAAAAGTACTTCTCGTGATTAGTGAGTCAGTTAACTAATTAGATGTTGAGATGAATTTTTAAAATATGCTAATAATGAAAAAAAAAGTGTTCTTTGTGGAATAAACAATAAATGGTGCTATTTTTTTTAAAATAATAGTTAAAAAAGGATCAAGCTTGTAAAACACTACCAATTTTAATTCCCTAACTCCCCTAACAAATTATTTAATAATCTAATTCTAAAATTTACACACACACACACACAATAAAGTTATAATGTGGGTAGGAGAAGAAGAAAGAGCAAAATTAGGTATGTACACTAATTTTTAAAAGTTGTTTTCAGGGCGAACCCCGGGGCCAGCCCTGGGGCGAGGTGCACCAAAAATCCCTGATGCGATGGTGTGAGGCGAAAGTCTCAAGAGGCGTACGCCCAGGCGTTTAAGGCGCGTTTTTGTAGTGAGGCGTAAGCCCCAGAGACTTTTTCAAATTAAAATAAAATTTGTTTGAATAAGTCCTTCATATAATACCCTAATTCTCAAAAGTCAGCTTGTAATTACTCGAAAGTTTTTAAAAAGGAACTGAAATGTATTAAATTTAAAAGTCAAGACCTTTTTTTTATTGATTGAAGCCCTAATTTATGGTCTTTTCCAATTCTGGGGCTTTTGCATCTATACCCGGTTTTTGGGTCACAATTGAACCTATACCCACTTTGCAAAAAAGTTTGCAAGCGTACCCACTTTCTGATCAACTTCAGCTTGTTGGGTCTGAAGTTAAAAGAAAAAATGTCTGAAGTGAAAAAATTGCACTTCAAATGCACTTAAGACCAAATAGGCCTGAAGTGCAACCAATGGTTTCATCCACTTAAGTCTAATAAGTCTAAAGTGAAAAATTGTACTTCAGATACACTTAAGGCCAATAAGTCTAAAGTGAAACATTGGACTTCAGATGCACTTAACGCCAAAAAATCTGAAGTGCAACAAACGTTTTCATTTACTTAAGGCTAATAAGTCTGAAGTGAAAATTTGCACCCCAATAAGTTTGAAGTGAAAAATTGCACTTCAGATGCTTTTAAGGCCAAAAGGTCTGAAGTGCAACAAACGTTTTGCTACACTTAAGGCCAATAAGTCTAAAGTGAAACATTATACTTCAAATGCACTTAAGGCCAAAAAGTCTGAAGTGCAACAAACGTTTTCATTCACTTAAGGCCAATAAGTATGAAGTGAAAATTTGCACTTCAGATGCACTTAAGGCCAATAAGTTTGAAGTGAAAAATTGCACTTCAGATGCACTTAAAGACAAAAAGTCTGAAGTGCAACAAACGTTTTCATTCACTTAAGCCAATAAGTCTAAAGTCAAAATTGTCAAAAAACAGAAATTTGTTCTTCGAATTATAACAATCCAATATACGATTTAATACCTAAATCTACTTCAATGAGCTCAAATTTGAAACATAACCTCTAAATATCATCAGGAAAAAACCCTAATCATTAATTTGTCAAAACAACAATAAATCTAATGCACATATTTTGTAATTAAGAAAAATAAGAAGAAGAAACCTTAAGCAATAGTAAAAAATAAAGCGTCATAACAACTCGCCATTGTAAAATATTATAAACTACATTAAAATATATTTACAACCACCATATAAAATCATTATCATTATCATCCGAAGAAGAAGAAGAAGAAGAAGAAGAAAAAGAAGAAGAAGAAGAAGGAGAAGAAAGAAACGAAGGAGGAGGGGAAAGATGCTTGAAGTTGTTTTAAAAGTGGGTACAAGTTAAAACTTTTTTAAACAATGATTATAGGCTAAATGGGGGCGACCAAATAGGGCACCCCGTGTAATTTTTACCACATTCTTTATCTTGTCTGCTAGTCTACTAATGTCATCCAAAAGCAACGAATATTTAATTTTTTTTTTACAAATACAAAAGAACTTCATTTTCGTCATAGCAGTAAGTTCAAAGTACTAATTGCAGGTTAGTCATCGTTTTTATTTTTTCATGTAGAAAATTTTATTCTTTCGACTCAAGTTACTTGTGTACGCCCTGTACCTCAAGTTTATATCTCGCTGACGCATACGTAAAATGCATCGGCTTACGCGCGCCTTTTTTAAATACGGGTTGAAAGATCATTAGTATATCTTTATGCTATTCCTGTGAATTTTATATTTGTTCTTTAATCGACATTTACCAATGTGCTTATTAATTGTGTGAATTATGTGATGAGTTTGCAACTTCTCTACAGTATGTTTGGAGTCAATCATTTGAATTTATTTTAACGGGGCTGTAGATTTTGGGTGCCGTATTGAACTAAGCACGTAACTTTAGACCCGGGAAACGAAAAGAGGTCGTGTTTCTTTTATTACGCTTCATGCGTACGTTGAACGCATATATCCAAAGGGCATATTGATATTTTCTTTTATAAATATACCGAAATACCTTTTTGAATGGAATATTGCCAATTACCTGTAGCTGTAAATTGTAATCATATTGTCAATCCTTTAATGCTTTAAGTTGCATCTTAACTTGTACTATTGACGAGTGGCTGTATTTGAGCCCCCTCTCTCTCTCTCTCTCTCTCTCTCTCTCTCTTGTAGCACTTTCTTATTTGAGGAACTGGTGATCAGAGGTGGTGACTGAAATCAACTCGAAATTTTGAAGAAAATCTGAGAAATTTGTAATGGAGGGGACGATTCGATGCTCAGCAAACTATGTGCCGTTGAGTCCAATAAGCTTTTTGGAAAGAGCAGCAATGGTTTACAGCAACAGAGTTTCTATTGTTTACGGAGATGTTAAGTTTACTTGGGCAGAGACCCGCCAAAGGTGCCTCAAACTCGCTTCAGCTCTGATCCAGCTTGGGATTTTTCGCGGTGATGTCGTAATGTTCTTCTCTTCCTTCCCCTCCTTTTTTTTTTTTTTTTTTTTGAAGCTCAAATTATGAAGTTTCAATCACAATTTAACTTCAAACTGATTATTTTATGCTTGATTAAATAATTTGTGGCTTGCTTTAAACCATAAGTTTCAAAAATTTAAAAATAAAATAAAATAAAATAAAAACTACGTGCTCGGTTAAACAACTCATGATGGAAGGGTGGATTAAATTTCACCTGTGGTAATTCAACTTAAGTTTTGTAACAAAATTTTTTTTTTTTTTTGTAGCACAAAAATCTTCTTTCTAAAGTTCTAATTAACAGAAATATAAAAATGGCCGGAAAATGCATTTTTGACCAGAAAAGTGACCATCTGTGAATATACTAATTTCTTACGAAGTAAAATACTAGTATCCACAATTAATCACTTAACTCCCAACTTGACAATACTAAGTTTAGATCTAGTTAAATTAACCGGGAGAGTTATACTCTGAATTTGAATCTATTGATTGATTTCTTATAACAGCAATAAATTTATGTCAACGAGAAATATTTGATTCATTAGATATCACAATGCGAATTTATTGTTATGACTGCAAATTCAATGGACTCCCCATCATTTTTTCGCCTCTAGGTCCTTCAATTCTTACCATGTTAGCTATGTTTAAATAATATTACGAACCTGTATATTCAGTAAAATGGGTCATGCTGGGTGTTAAAATGGGTTGATCATGTGCATTTTTTTTAATTAAGCAAATTAAGATTGTCACGTCAGTTTTCCAGCCAAAAATGACTTCTTCCGGCCACTTTTATATTTCTGTCAACTAAACTTTAGAAAAATTCTTTTATGTTACAAAAAAAAGTGATTTTTGTGTTATAAATCTTAACTTGAATGATCATTGGTGAAATTTACTCCAAGGCGGAGGGTGTATCTTTTTTTCTTTTTAATCTTAATTATTCACTTTCTCCCTTTAACTCTACTTATATGTGTCTGCAAAACTTACATTGAGCCTAGATGAAGCCAGAGTTTGGTACATAAAATAGTTTTAAGTATGAACGGGGTAGGTCAACGGATAAAAAATAGTGTAATTATGAGCAGTCTTTAACTGGATTTTGAAGTCTCTCTTTAATGTTGAAGTTTCCTTTCCAATATGTCCTTTCTCTAATCATTTGCAAATAAATTTATTTTTGCTCTGAATGTGGATGAGAAATTTGCTCCTTCTCATCTTGTTTCAGTGTTAATTGGAGTTGCTTTCTCCAAATGGGGGACCTCGAACAATTGTTGTGGATGCCCAGTCATGGATAAGTCATTATTAATTGTTTTTTGTTATTTTGTTACTCTTGGTGCTTTAAATGGACCCTATGGCTGCCCTACCTAATTATTTATGAGTCACTGACTTGTGCAAAAGACGTCAAATTCATATAGCTGTCATTATACAGCAAACGAGTTTCTTCATTGATTATTATTTGTTGTAGATTCCACTAATATATGGAGTAGTATTTAAATTTTACCAAAAAATTCTGTTGGATATTATTTTTTACCCATTGTAGCCTTAATATTACCTCTTGGAATTCATACTAGTGGACTTTATGATGAATGTTGATACTATTGTAGGCGAATCTTCCCATAGTGACTGATGAAGTAAATATGCTACTTTCTTAGAGGACTGATCCGGTTTTCAGGAAGAATTTTCTCAAGCATGTAGGATCCAAAAGTCGTCCCTTATCTTTGGGCTTAGACTCAAAATCGTTCATATTCTTTTGCTCGTCCCTTATCTTTTGGCTTAGACTCAAAATCGTTCATATTCTTTTGGATGGAGCACTGACATTCCTTATTGTTTACCGAACTGGCCTACTTTGGGTCCACGGCAAGCAACATTACTTTTTGACAGAGAGAGCAGCTCACTTGCTGCTCAGGTGAGATTGCAATTAGCCCTTGTGCTATCAATGACTGGTGCAGCACCTACACAAGCTCTCGTGGCTGTTCTTGCTCATGAAAGCTTACGTAATTTGGAAATAGACCCTCTCAACGCCTTATGATCAATTGATCATCAAAGAGTAAGAAAAACAGTAGCACTACTTGTCTACCGGGTTTCTGTCATATCCTCTCATATAACTCAGCCGCAGAACTCCACTTTTGTTTTGGAAATAACTCGCTGAGACGTGACTTAAGATGGAGCAATGATAAAAGTTGCCTTTAACAAATACCCCATATAATAGAAAAAGTAAGTGGAGAAAAAGAAAGTAAAAGAGATGGAAATATTTGTGTACACTATCTTTTAGATCTTCCAATAGCTTTACCCGTGATGACAACAGCCTCCAAGATTTCACCAGACTGTTCAAAGTACTTATTCATGGTCTTCTTTGAGCCTACCAAGCCAAACCACCTACAAGCACCTTGGTGTAATTGGTGTCTCCGAGTTAATGCATAACATCAGATGGAGTCGTCTTACCAATGCCTATAAACCCTATATTCATCTTCGAGATCTATCTCGTCAAAGACGTGTTCACATAACTACTCTGTTAAAAATAACAGCTGCGTGGGGAGGGATCAAAAGTTAAAATCTTTCGCACTCAATGAAGGCTGTTAGTGCATTATGTCAAAGAATATCTTATGCTTCTGAGAAAATGAGTCTAAGCTCAAAGATAAGTGGCCTATTCTCTTGGATAATTATATACAGGAGGACGATTTCTTTGTTTTATCAAGTTTCAATTACTTTGAGAACGTAAACAAAGTAAGAAGTTGCTAAATATTTGCCTTCGCTTTCAGTTTTAGCTATCCTGTTTCTGTATTATCTCTTTGAACAGTTTTGATCACCTTTATTGTACTTCATGTTTTCTTAGAAAGGAAATAACTTCTCATTTAGAAGCACATTATCATACTCATGTTGCTCTTAGTTCTTACCAATTTTATGCAGATTGCTGTCTTGGCTCCAAATATTCCTGCTATGTATGAGCTACACTTTGGGGTGCCTATGGCTGGGGCAGTTCTTTGTACTGTTAATGTTCGTCACGATTCAGCAATGGTATCGGTGTTGCTCAAACATTCAGAGGCAAAAGTCATATTTGTAGATTATCAGTTCCTTGATATTGCTAAGGGAGCATTAAAGATTCTTTCGAAGGAAGGGATCAAATTTCCTTATCTAGTCCTAATCCCCGACTGCGACAGGCAGCTGTCTAGTGTTCTTAATAGGGCATTGATACCGGGAGATCTGGAATACGAGTCCTTTTTAGCGAGCGGGAAACCAAATTTTGAGATAGTATGGCCAAGTGATGAATTGGATGCCATTGCTCTGAATTATACTTCAGGTACAACATCCAGTCCAAAAGGGGTTGTCTACAGTCACAGAGGAGCATATCTTAATTCTCTTGCTGCAGTTCTTCTCAATGAATTGCCTTCAATGCCTGTCTACTTATGGTGTGTTCCCATGTTTCATTGCAATGGATGGTGTCTAACTTGGGGCATCGCAGCACAGGGTGGCAAAAATGTTTGTCTTAGGAATGTTACAGCCGCAGGAATTTTTACAAGCATAGCTGGGCACCAAGTGAGCCACATGGGTGGTGCGCCTACAGTTTTAAACATGATAATAAATGCACCTCCTAGTGTTCGGAGGTCACTTCCAAGGAAAGTAGCAGTGATGACTGGTGGTGCACCACCACCTCCTCAAGTGCTATTTAAGATGGAGGAGCTCGGTTTTGATGTAACTCACTCATATGGTCTAACTGAAACCTATGGTCCAGGAACGGTTTGCACTTGGAAACCCGAGTGGAGTTCTTTGTCACCTGATGAGCAGGCAAAGATCAAGTCTCGTCAGGGATTGCACCACATTGGCATGGAGGAAGTAGATGTGAAGGATCCAGCTTCAATGAAGAGCATAGCTCCAGATGCAAAAACCATGGGTGAGGTAATGTTTAGAGGAAACACTGTGATGAATGGGTACTTTAAGAATCTCAAAGCCACAGAAGATGCTTTCAAAGGGGGTTGGTTTCGAAGTGGAGACCTTGCAGTGAAACACCCCGATGGTTACATTGAATTGAAGGATCGCGCAAAGGACATCATTATTTCAGGTGGAGAAAACATTAGCACGATTGAGGTGGAGTCGGTGATATTCAGCCATCCAGCTGTTCTTGAGGCTGCTGTGGTCGGAAGACCAGATGATTACTGGGGCGAGACACCTTGTGCCTTTGTGAAACTAAAGGATGGCAATAATGCAAATGCCGATGAAATCATCAACTACTGCCGTGATCGTTTACCACATTACATGGCTCCTAAAACAGTAATTTTCGATGATTTGCCCAAAACTTCTACAGGAAAGACACAAAAATTTGTTTTGAAACAGAAGGCCAAAGCTATGGGGAGTATCTCAAAGGCCAGCAAACTATAATTCATAACTTTCCAGTGTTGTGGATAGACTCGTAACATTATTGCTAAAATGAGAGGTCGCCTCTGTTTTATTTGATTGAATAACATTTATGTTGTGGGAGTGCCTGTTGTATATGATAATCTACAAATTTCACAGCCATTTAAGCTACACAACCGCAAGGTTAGTGTCACGACCCAATTTCGGAGTCGTGAAACCAGGCAAGCTGCCCTTTTTAACTAAGCTCAATTCAATTTCCCGTAAAAATATAATTTTAAGCGAATTTATTGATAATACTAAGAATCTGAAGTTTAAAAACAATATTTGAAAAATTAAATTTAAACCTCCAACCCCGGATCCGGTGTCACTCAGTCATGAGCTACTATAACATAAAGCAAAAGAAAAGGAGAAATTGACAACATTGTCTCAAAATAAAGAACAACAGGTAGAATAAGAAAGAGAAAACGAGGTTGCGATCGCCAGCTGCTACCTCGACAACTCCAATGAAAACTCTGACAACTGCTCAATATCCACTACCGGGTCCCGGTGTACTTGGATCTGCACACAAGGTGCAGGGGGTAACGTGAATACACCAACTCAGAAATAACGAACCCAAACTATGGGCTGAGAAGTAGTGACGGACAAAACCTCAAAATTTTACAATAAACAATATACAGAATTTAGACTTGCTAACAGTTTATCAGAATGAGTAAATATGCCAAGTATGCCAGTATACTCTACATGCCATCATAAAAATATATGTATTAAACTAGTGTGGATATGCACATAGTGCTCACAACTCTCCTGCAGAAGTCCACTCAGTACTATATATGGCTCTCAGGCCCTGGGAAGTTCCATCCCGGAATATGCATAAACACCGGTGAGCGTAGTCATTCCGTACTGAGGAAAAAGGCCAATCCAACCCCACAGAGAAAGTCCATCCCCGGAATACAACACTCGGACAAGATCCATGCCCAGGGACGATCCATCCCTCACATAACATCCACTTCGGACAAGATCCATGTTCAAGGAAGATCCATCCCTCACATCAATGCGCTCACTGGGGGTATAAAGACTCCGGAGCGGCCCTAGTGGCCCAAGCGCCATATCAATCCAACAAAGGCATGATTTAATATCGTTGCGGTGTGCAGTCCAATCTCATAACTGTCTCAATAACAGGCTCTCGGCCTCACTCAGTCATTACTCTTTAGTCTCACTCACATGGATCACAGATGCATCCATCAGCCCGAAACAATGATAAGTATGCATATAATTAACAATACTGAGACTGAGATATGAAGTGATATGCTATAACGGGACTGAGTATATGAAATCAAATAATCACAAAATGAGACAGTAATATACGACCACTCGGGTCTCAGCATTTTCGCCTGAAGCCTAGCATTTATGCTTAACATGATTTCTAACAGGTTCACAATTACTACATTAACAGAAGTACATATATCATCAGGGAATAATCACTGAGCGGTGTCATGGGATAAGCCAGGCCACAAATACTCGGTGCACACCGGCACGCCCGTCACTTGGCATGTGCGTCACCTCAACAACGTCATAAATCATTTAGCTCGGGGTTTCGAACCCTCAGAACCAAGTTTGAAAACGTTACTACATCAAAACCGGTAAAATACTATTCCGCAGTGCCTTTGCCCCTAAATCCGGCCTTTGAGTGCTCCAAATCTACCAAGTTCAGATTTTTATCATCAATTTATGCTTAAGGAATGAATTCCAATTGAAAAGTATCAATTTTAGCTCAAAACTCGAAATTAATCAAAACTTGACCCCCGGGCCCGCATCTCGGAACCCAAAATTTTTTATACCAAAATGTTATTCATCATCCCATGAGTCCGTACATATAAAGAACACTAAAATCAGAGTTCTTTTGACCCCTCAAACCAATCCTTAAAGGTCCCATAATCTCCAGCCCTAAACCCACCTTTTTCTACTGATTTTCATGAATTAAATGCTGAGATTGTGTTCTATAATCACCCATAAACGAGTTTTAATGATCAAAATACTTACCTCTATGAAGAACACTGATTTCCCTCTTCAAAAATCGCCCCGAAGCTCTTTGTCCGTACAAATAATGGTGTTAAAAGGTTTCATGGTCGCGGAGGGTTTTAATTTATACTTTCTGCCCAGGGGTTCCTCACCTGCCCCATGTATCGCACCTGCTGGACCGCGCCTGCGGTCAAAACAACCGCACATGCGGTCAAAACAACCGCACCTGCGACTTTTCATTAAACGGCCTAACTTCGCACCTGCGACTCGCATTCCGCACCTGCGACTTCGCACGTGCGGCCCACTATCCTCATCTGCGACCTCGACCCTGGTTGGCCAAATATCGCACCTGCGAAGCCTCCTTCCACTCCTACGGGTCCGCACCTGCGATGACCTATCCGCAGGTGCGGTTACACCAGCACCATCAACTTTAACAGCAACACAAGCACCCCAAACTCCCCTTTAACCACTCAAAACCATCCCGAGCCCCTCGGGACCCAAACCAAACATACCAACACCTCATATATGATCATTCAAACTTAGTTTCACTCCCGAAACACTAAAAATAACATCAAAACACTAAAGATCACATCAAATTCAAGCCTAAGAACTTTGAAATTTCTAAAATCCTCCAACGATGCCGAAACTATCCAAAACAACTTCGATTGACCTGAAATTTTGCAGACATATCAAAAATGACATTACAAACCTGTTCCAACTTCCGGAATTCCATTGCGAAACTGATAGCCTATTTTCCATTGCCGACCGGAAATTACCAAAAACTAACTTTCGCCAATTCAAGCCTAATTCTACACCGGTCCTCACCAAAATGTTCTGAACACACTCCTAAGTCCCAAATCACCTAACGAAGCTATCCGAGCCATAAAATCCGCATTCCGAGGTCGTTTATCAATAAGTCAACTCTTAGTTGACTTTTCCAACTTCAAGGCTATTTTTTTAAAGACTAAGCGACTAAACTCTCACTACAACCATTCCGATTTCAAGCCTACCAACTCTAACACATCGATAACAGTATAACCAACTTATGATAAGTCAATAACATTAATAATAATGCAATTTCTACGGAACGACCGACCAGGTCGTTACATTCTCCCCCTCTAAAACAAACGTCCGTCCTCGAACGTGCCAAGGGTTGTTCCAAAAGCCATCAATCGCCGAATAACCTTACCATGCACGCACCCGGGGGTGACCCCACGTCACCCTACCCCGCATCGATCTAACAATACAACACATTTGAATACCACTTTATCCAACCTAATTCATACGCCTTAGAACCCAAATTCCACGTTAGAACTCATCCACAAGATTAGAATCACGCCTCCACACACCGTATACACCCGAACCCAAATCACACGAATCTGAAAGAACATAACTCATACGTCCAAACTCTACGGAGTCAAACAATCCGATTTAGTGGAAAACATCTACATCAAGTCATACCTAAAAGTATCATCATCTATCTGATAAAACTACGTCGAAACCGACCATACTCAGAAATGGCACATCCACCCGGGTCTCCAGACCCCTAATAGGTACCACACACAACCGACACACGCGGTCCGTAACAACATTATCACCCACAAGGGCGAGCACATGAACATATGTAACAAAAGATTCACGGGGCGTAATTCATGGGCTAAATTATGATGAACATGTGAATATGAAGAACCAGAATCAATTAAAAACTTAAGCTTCTCGTGACAGACTGAAACAATACCTGGGATCACGGCATCAGAAGCCATCTCATCCGGTCTGGCTGAAAATGCACAAAATCTGGCCTGATCACCACCGGATCGACCTCCCCCTCTTGGGCGACCCCTACCTGCCTGACCCCCACCTCTAGCTGCCTGGGCGGGCGGTGCATCTACTGAGTCTAAAATCGCGGGTTGACTCCTCTGCCGATAAGTACCTCTCGCAAGACGAGGACAAAACCTCTTAATATGGCCCACCTCTCCACACTCAAAGCAACCTCTCTTGGAGAATGACGCTAGGGACTGAAGGGAACCCCTAGCACCAGGATAACCACTGGAAGAACCAGGCATAGATGAACTATGAACCGATGGTGCCCAAGATGAACTCTGAGCTGGCAGGGTACTGAAAGATGGTTGCAACTGATGCGAACTATGAGGATCGTGACCAACTGATCCACCACGATAACCTGAGCGACTTGCCTGAGCCTTCCTGAATGGACGGCCTCTGCCGGGCTGAGGCTGCCCCCTGAAGGAACCCCACCAAAACTCCCAGATCCTCGAGACCTCTTGGCCTCCCTCTCGATCCGCTCCTGGCGGTGAACCGACTCAATCTCTCTGGAAATGTCAACCACCTTCTCAAAAGAAGCGCCAGATACCCTCTCCCAAGTCAGAAACATCCAAAGCTGATAAGTGAGGACATCAATGAACCTCCTGATTCTCTCCCTATCCGTGGGAACTAGAAAAATAGCATGACGGGCCAACTCGGAAAACCTCATCTCATACTGCGTCCTGTCATGTCCTCCTGGCGCAACTGCTCGAACTCCCTACGCAGCTCCTCCCTGCGGTATATACTTCTCTAGGAATAGAATGGAGAACTGACGCCAGGTAAGGGGCGCTGCATCAACAGGTCTACGCCTCTCATAGGCCTCCAACCAGGCGAGTGCAGCTCCTACGAACTGCAAGGTAGTAAATGGGACCCTACTAGCCTCCAGTATCCCTGCTATGCGAAGGATCCTATGACACTTGTCCAAAAAGCCCTGGGCGTCCTCGCCCTCAGTACCACTAAAAATTGGAGGTCGGAGTCTACTAAACCTCTCTAACCTGCGCTGCTCGTTATCTGCCAAAGCTGGGACCACAAAATCTTGGGCTGGGGCAATTTGCTGGACTGGAACTGTCCCAGGTGTCTGAAGCCCCTGAGTAACCTGCTTAGGTGTCGGGGCAGCTGGAGTCTGAGTTCCTCCCCCGGCCTGAGAAGTAGCAGCAGTAGTAGACACGGCGACGGCCTGTGCCAGGCTGGTGCACACCGTCAAAATCTGGGCTAGGGTCTCCTGAAGACCCGGAATCACAATGGACACTTCTGGTGCCTGAGCCTCTCCCGCTGGGACCTCAACTGCGGGGACCTAATCATGAGCAGTGGGAGGGTCCAAAGGTACTGCCCCGGCTGCTAAGCGGGCTACACCCCTCCCTCTTCCACGGCCTTGACCTCCAGCAGGTCCTGCTGGTGTCTGATCACCACGATCGGTAGCACGAGTCCTCACCATCTGTGAGAGAATGAAAACAATAGAAGTTTAGTTCCAGAATTCAATAGAGTCGCACGACAGAATTCAATAATGTGGGATTTTTCCTAAGGGTTCTGTAGACTCTCGAAGATAAGTACAGACGTCTCCGTACCGATCCGCAAGACTCTACTAAACCTGCTCATGACTGGTGAGACCTATTTAACCTAGCGCTCTGATACCATCTTGTCACGACACAATTTCGGAGTCGTGATGGCGCCTGTCATGGAACCAAGCAAGCCGTCCTTTTTAACTAAGCTAAATTCAATTCCCCGTAAAAATACAATTTTAAACGAATTTATTGATAATACTAAGAATCTGAAGTTTAAAAACAATATTTGAAAAACAAAATTTAAACCTCCAACCCCGGATCCGGTGTCACTGAGTCATGAGCTACTATAACATAAAGCAAAAGAAAAGGATAAATGGACAACATTGTCTCAAAATAAAGAACAACAAGTAGAATAAGAAAGAGAAGACGAGGTCGCGATCGCCAGCTGCTACCTCGACAACTCCAATGAAAACTCTGACAACTGCTCAATATCCACTACTGGGTCCCGGTGTACCTGGATCTGCACACAAGGTGCAGGGGGTAACGTGAGTACACAACCTCAGAAGTAACGAACCCAAATTATGGGCTGAGAAGTAGTGACGGACAAAACCTCAAAATTTTACAATAAACAATATACAGAATTTAGACTTGCTAACAGTTTATCAGAATGAGTAAATATGCCAAGTATGCCAGTGTACTCTACATGCCATCATAAAAATATATGTATTAAACCAGTGTGGATATGCACATAGTGCTCACAACACTCCCACAAAAGTCCACTCAGTACTATATATGGCTCTCAGGCCCAGGGAAGTTCCATCCCGGAATATGCATAAACATCGGTGACCGTAGTCACTCCGTACTGAGGAAAAAGGCCAATCCAGCCCCATGGAGAAAGTCCATCTTCGGAATACAGCACTTGGATAAGATCCATGCCCACTGACGATCCATCCCTCACATAACATCCTCTTCGGACAAGATCCATGTCCATGGAAGATCCATCCCTCACATCAATGCGCTCACTGGGGGTGTAAAGACTCCGTAGGGGCCCTGGTAGCCCAAGTGCCATATCAAGCCAACGAAGGCATGATTTAATATCGCCGCGGTGTGCAGTCCTATCTCATATCTATCTCAATAACAGGCCCTCGGCCTCACTCAGTCATTTCTCTTCAGTCTCACTCACATGGATCACAGATGCATCCATCAGCCCGAAAAATTGATAAGTATGCATATAATTAACAAAACTGAGACTGAGATATGAAGTGATATGCTATAACGGGACTGAGTATATGAAATCAAATAATCACAAAATGAGACAGTAATATATGACCACTCGGGTCTCAGCATTTTCGGAGTGAAGCCTAGCATTTATACTTAACATGATTTCTAACAGGTTCACAATTACCACATTAACAGAAGTACAAATATCATTAGAGAATAATCACTAAGCGGTTCCATGGGATAAGCCAGGCCAAAAATACTCGGTGCACACCGGCACGCCCATCACTTGGCATGTGCGTCACCTCAATATTAGTCATAAATCATTTAGCTCGGGGTTTCTAACCCTCAGAACCATGTTTGGAAACGTTACTTACCTCAAAACCGGCTAGAATACTATTCCACAGTGCCTTTGCCTCAAAATCCGACCTATGAGTGCTCCAAATCTACCAAGTTCAAATTTTTATCATCAATTTATGCTTAAGAAATGAATTCCATATGAAGAGTACCAATTTTATATCAAAATCCGGAATTAGTCAAAATTCGACCCCCGGGCCCGCGTCTCGGAACCCGACAAATTTTATACCAAAATGTTCTTCATCATCCCATGAGTCCGTACATATAAAGAACACTAAAATCGGAGTTCGTTTGACCCCTCAAACCAATCCTTAAAGGTCTCATAATCTCAAGCCCTAAACCCACCTTTTTCTACTGATTTTCATGAATTAAATGCTGAGACTGTGTTCTATAATCACCCATAAACGAGTTTTAATGATCAAAATACTTACCTCTATGAAGAACACTGATTTTCCTCTTCAAAGATCACCCCCAAAGCTCTCTGTCCGTACAAATAATGGTGTTAAAAGGTCTAATGGTCGCAGAGGGTTTTAATTTATACTTTCTGCCCAGGGATTCCGCACCTGTGGCCCATGTCTCGCACCTGCTGGACCGCATCTGCGGTCAAAACAACCGCACCTGCAACTTTTCATTAAACGGCCTAATTCCGCACCTGCGACTCACATTCCGCACCTGCGACTTCGCAGGTGCGGCCCACTATCCGCATCTGCGACCTCTTCCCTGGCTGGCCAAATCTCGCACCTGCGGAGCCTCCTTCCGCTCCTGCGATGACCCATCCGCAGGTGCGGTTACACTAGCACCAGCAACTTCAGCAGCAACACAAGCACTCGAAACTCCTCGTTAACCACTCAAAACCATCCCGAGCCCCTCGGGACCCCAACCAAACATACCAACACCTCATATGTGATCATTCAAAGTTAATTGCACTCCCAAAACACTAAAAATAATATCAAAACACCAAAAATCACATCAAATTCAAGTCTAAGAACTTTGATATTTCTAAAATCCTCCAACGATGCCGAAACTATCCAAAACAACTCAGATTGACCTGAAATTTTGCAGACATATCAAAAATGACATTACGAACCTGTTCCAACTTCCGGAATTCCATTTCGACCCTGATAGCCTATTTTCCATTACCGACCGGAAATCACCAAAAACTAACTTTCGCTAATTCAAGCCTAATTCTGCACCGGTCCTCACCAAAATATTCTGAACACACTCCTAAGTCCCAAATCACCTAACGAAGCTATCCGAGCCATAAAATCCATATTCCGAGTTCGTTTACCAATAAGTCAACTCTTAGTTGACTTTTCCAACTTCAAGGCTATTTTAAAGACTAAGCGACTAAATTCTCACTACAACTATTACGATTTCAAGCCTACCAACTCTAACACATCGATAACAGTATAACCAACCTATGAAAAGTCAATAACAGTAATAATAATACAATTTCTACAGGACGTCCGACCGAATCGTTACAATTAGCAAGTAAATGCTTATAGCATTGTTTCATTAAAAGTTAAGTTTTGGTATCTTGGTGACTTTTCGTTACAACATACCAAAATAACTACCTGAGTGAGTTTTTGACCTTGTGGTTTTCTGGAGGGATATTATTTTGTCATGAAAATTTATCTCCCGTAAGCAGGAGTGGCGCTACGTGGGCAGAAGGGGGTTCGACTGAATACCCTTCGCTGCAAATTACACTGTGTATATAAGGTTAAGTTTTTTTCTTCAGGTATATATATTAGATATTAAAACCCCTTAGCTTTTTCACGTGTATACTTTTTTTATATTTTTGAATTGTCTTGGTGAAAATTCTGCTTCCGCCACTGTTTTTAAGGACATGACTTCATTTGAAAATATGTTCTCATCGAAAGGAAGGGGAGCCTTGAAGTAACAATAAAGTTGTGTTTGTGTTACCTATAGGTCATAAGTTTGGGCAGTGAAAGCAGCCGCTAATGATTGCATTAGAATAGGATGGCTACATCATACCTCTTGAGCTATGGTCCTTCCTCGGACCGTACGTGAATACGAGATGCTTTCTGCACCGAACTGTCCTTTTTTTCTCTCTTCTCATTTGAAGATATCCTCTCCAAAAGGACATGCCAATTTATGAAAGTATGTTTTATTGAAAGACTTTGTGGCGATAGCCCGTGCCAGCTCGGGCACAACATATATCTAGTTTTGTTTTTCAATTATGGTGATGATAGTAAATAAAACATTCTATATTGAAATCAAAATAGATGACCATAATCCAAAAGAGTCCTCTATACTATATGAGCCTAATTTTGCTCTTCTATTTACAGTATCTGCAAAACACAATGCTCTTTCAACTCCACTTGTTCTCTTTTTCAACTTGTATGTAATTGCGCAATAGTGTTTGCTATTAGGTTTCCTTGTCTTGTAGGTTAGTATTGCATACAACACTCCATTCAGTGATATCTGTACCACCTTTTTTCTTAACAGAAAAACTTGATTGTGCTGCTACAATGCATGAGCAGTTGGTGGGGAAATTGAAAGCAACAGAGCAAAACGATAAAATCTCCACAATAGAGATTGCCAAGGTTACCAAATTCAAAATGACCTGTGAAATCTTTTTTCTAGTTAGCATAAATCAACAATCCAAAGGTAATATATTTAAAAACATAACAGCATACCTTCCCTATGCAAAGTAGACAAAACACCAACTACTCAAAAGAATAAAAAGTTATAAATTTTTTGAATTGTATTGAGCTTCCATTTCAATACCATTTTGAACAACAAAAAGGTAATTTTTTCCTTCCAAAATTTTTAGAGACCTCTTGCTAGAATAATCAAATTTTAAATGTACTTTTTGATAAGGTAATAAGCAATTTAAATATATTTCTTCATATCCTTCTAAGAACCACACTCTAAAATATGCACTTCTCATCTTTCAATGTATTACTGAGTCCAGCGGCGAGCAATGAGAAAAAAAGCTAGAGATAAACTAAATGTATGTGGAACATAGTGAAAAAATTTCAGACAATATTGTGTTAGCCCCAAGATTTCACGTATTGATTTTGATGATACCAAACCAACACAAGTTTTAATCGAATAATATTTACTTGTGTGAATTTATTTTTGACAGGTCAAATAGAGAAGGATTTGATTGGATTATTAATTCAAGTACATAAATCAAGAGACAAGAATTAAGGGAAAAAAGAGATTTTCATCACGCCAAAGAAGGAAACTTAGACATTGGAGGAAGAAAGATTTCATACAAGGAAGATTCTTACTTACAACAATCAGGGAAAATATTGAAGAGGTCCAATGCTATTTTTTACTCAAGTAAGGAAACAAAGATATATTGAGATCTATTCAAAAGAAAATTATTTCTATAGTTGTGGAGATAATAAATGGTCATTCAGATATTCATATTGGAGACAAAAGTCAAAATTCGAGGTCAAATTTAGAGGATCTTGAAATTCTCTTGGGATTGCTTAAATAAGAGATCACATTTGTATAACTGCGATAAAAAGAGGAGTTCAAAGAAGTTAGTTAATCTAAAAGGAAAGACTTCAAGAGTTATGAAAATATAAAATGTTGAAGAATATATTTGGGTGCTCAAATAGAAAGAAAATGTACAAGGATCGATTTTATATAGTTCGGGGCTATCAAAGAAATAATTTTGTTTAAGGAAGATTATTTACTAACTGAGGGAATTTTTTTGAAGACCATGAAGATTCTTACACAAGTCTATTAAAGGAAGGGTCAATTCAAGATCTCACGACAAAGGAAAAAGAAAATCCAGACTAAGAGGTTATCAAGGCAACAAGGATCCATATTTAGTAGGGAAGAGAATATGTTGCGAGTCAAAGAAGGAATAGTAATTACTTACTATCTCCAACGTGAGTACAGGGAGAACTATTAAGAATATTGAAGTATGGCTTTGGATAAGGAATGAGGTTCAATTATGGCAAGATATATTAGACTCCATCAATACGATTCTCATGCCATTCAAATCTTTTTGGATACAATTGAAGTCAATACTTAAATTGACTGAAGATCTTCAAGAACGAAGATATCCATCCATTCACTAAAGCAAAAAGGATCTTGTTGACAAAGCAACTTAAAGAAATATTCAAAGTGATCCAGATTTGCTATTAGCAATAGTCAAAATCGAAGGCACTATAAATAGGAGCATCTCAGGAAGAAGAAAAGTACTAGCTTCACAGATAACTTTCCTACTCTTTCTACACCTTAGTCAAGCACTGTGTTCTTAAGTTTACACGTGTCATAAAAGATAGAGAGAAAGGATAAAATACTGAGAGGTTATGTCATTGTTCATTTCTTGGTGATCGAGTAAAAACCAAAGGGTCGTTGTTGGTGAGCGAGTGAAAACCAATCCTGTAAATGTTGGTGGCGCACGTTGAATATCACACAAATTGTACTCAACTCATATTATCAAGAGATAACATCCTTGCAACCCAAGGAGACTGGAGTAGGATACTACATTAGTTGTGAACGAGTATAAAAATTCCTAGTGTCATTTACTTTATCGCTCTCATATTATATTCTATTCCTTTACTGTTTGTGTCACGACCCAAAAATTCACTAGTCGTGATGGAACCTAACCCAACCTCTAGGTAAGCCAACCAATAATTACCCAACTTCAATAATATTAATGAGACAATAAAGTAAAGAGATTATCTGACTTTTATACATTTTCCAAGGACTGGTAATACAAATCATGAGCTTCTACGAATAGAGTTTACAAAGAGGAAATAAAATAATTACATAGTCTGTTCGAAAAAAATACATAAACAAAGTTTTATAATCTAAGTCTACCCCGAACAAAGGAGGCAACTACAACAGGGGCACAAGTACATCTTCAAGTCCCGCTGTCATCGAACTCAGCAACAACAACAACCAACATCTGCACACAATATGCAGAAGTGTAGTATAAGTACAACCGACCCCATGTACTAAGAAAGTAACAGACCTAACCTTAGGTTGAAATTAGTGATGAGCTAACACAGGGTCGGGTCCACTACCAATGTTCGACAACAGTTCATAACAACATAAATGCAAGAACAAAAGAGATATCTCAAAAGTAAAAATACTCAGCTCGTTCACAGTTCCAGAAAAAATGGTCATGCTTACAAATATCTCAGTAAAAGAAAATCCCAGATCTCTTACCAAAAAAGCCAAAAAGTATGAGTAAGTTTGAAAACTATAATTTTCCATGTATCTTTTCCACAATAAATAAAATATTTCATTTTCTTTCCACATAACAAGTACAAAAATACCTCTCTATGTCCATATATCAATATTTTATAATAAGTCATGAATGATGTGATACTATATAGCATGAGGAAAAAAACATCTCTATGCATGTATGTCATATGTGCATGTAAATTCCACGTATCTCAGAGATGGATCATGTACTCACACTCTCCAAGTACTAAATCTCACTGTCTCGCATCCTCTCTCACTAAGGTCAATACTCATCACACTACCTCACTCAACGCTGTATAATAACTGTTGCAGCGTGCAGCCCGATCCACATGTATATATAGTCGACTGTGCTCACTCGGGTGTACCGACTCCGGAGGGGCTCCTTCGGCTCAAGCGCTATATTGCTGTGGCGTGCAACCCGATCCAACACTGCTGCGGCGTGTAGCCCGATCCAATGCTGCTATGGCATGCAACCCGATCCAATACTGTTGCGGTGTGCAGCCCGATCCAATACTGTTGCGGCATGCAGCCCGATCCAATACTACTGCGGCATGCAGTCCGATCCGATAACATGGCCCGAAGGCTCGTTGTGGCGTGCAACCCAATCCAACATTATTGCGGCGTGTAGTCCGATCCAAAATATCTCACACAGCTCTCAACCCGGCACTCAGACCCTATATCAGTCACTCGGCTGTCCAGCCTCACAAATATCACAATAATAGCCCAAACGGAGAATATAACAAGTATTAATCAAATCAGGAGAGAGAGAGCTGGGATATAATGCATAAGCAAATGGTGACTGAGTACAAGATAACAGTTAGCAGTCAATTTGACAAATTCACGATCACTGCGAGTCCCAACAGTGTTATCACATAGCCTAAGCATGGTTTTTAACATGTAAGACAGTCAATAACTCGAAAACAAGATGAACAGATAATAACAATGGGCTAATCGACTTTACAGTCTCCGGGGACGGACCAAGTCTCAATCCCACATGGTGCACGCTCACACGCCCGTCACCTAGCATGCGCGTCACCTCTAAATATCCACATCATATGAATTTCTCGGGGTTTTATAACCTCAACACAAATTTTAGAAGTGTTACTTACCTCGAACAAGCCAATACCAATGCCGAGCAAGCCAAGCCATGCTCCAGAGATGCCATCCCACGCGTTCCAACCTCTGAACGGCTCGAAACTAACCAACAACAATTCGAATACATCAAAAAATGCTAAAGGAACCAATCCCAATCGTAAAAGATCAAATCTTGAATCAAAACCCGAAATTAGCCCAAAAGCCCAACCCGGGCCCGCACATTGGAACCCGATAAAACTCACAAAATTAGACAACTCATTCAATTATGAGTCCAACCATACTAGTTTCACTCAAATCTGACTCCAAATCGGTGTTCAAAACTCAAAAATTCATGTTATGAAACTTTAGGCCAAAACCCCCAATTTCTTCTTTAAAATTCATCAACCAATTGCCAAAAATGAAGATAGATTAATGGAATGAAATCCAAACTAAGTAGAGAACACTTACCCCAATCCTTGTGATGAAATTTGCTTCAAATATCGCCTCAATCCGAGTCCCACATCTCAAAATATGAAGAAAGAACAAAACCCTTGATTTTTATAGCTTTTGCCCAGCATTTTCCGCATTTGCGAACAAATTGTCGCATCTGCGACCACTACATCTGCGGTCAAACCTTCACTTCTACGACCAAAATCACCAGCCGACCCCTCGCACCTGCAGAACAATTTCCGCTTCTGCGCACTCGCAGGTGTGATTTTCCTCCGCATCTGCAATGACTTCCAGCCAGGACTTCTTGGACATCTGTGACACATGGCTCGCACCTGCCAATCCCACGCAGATGCGGAACACCAGAACCATCAGCTGCAATATTGATGAAAATGATCCGAAATCAATCCGAAAGGCGCCCGAGCCCCTCGGTACCCCGTCCAATCATACCCACGAGTCACATAACATAAAACAAACCTACTCGAGGCTTCAAACACACTTAAAAACATTCAAACAACAAATCACACCTCAATCAGAATCTATGAACTTTGAACTTTCAAATTTCCAAAACATGCGCCGAAACATATCAAATCATCCCGGAATGAACTCAAAATTTGCACACAAGTACCAAATGACATGAGGAAGCTATTCAAATTCTCGGAACCACAATCCGAATCCGACATCCTCAAAGTCAACTTCCGGTCAAACTTATGAACTTTCCAAGCCTTCAAATTTCCAATTTTCGCCAGATTGTGACGAAACCTTCTAGAAATATCCAAATGCAAATCCGGGCATATGCCCGAGTCGAAAATCACCATACGGACCTAACGGAACCATCAAAACTCCATTCCAGGTCAAACTCTCGAAAAGTTAATCTTGGTCAACTCTTTCAACTTCAAGCTTCAACAATGAACTCATTCTTCCAAACCGATACAGAATAACCTGAAACCCAAACTGACGATCCGCATAAGTCATAATATATCACACGGAGCTACTCATGCCCACAAACTACCGAGCGAAGTGAAAATGCTCAAAATGACCGGCCAGATCGTTACATCCTCCCCCACTTAAACATATGTTCGTCCTCGAACGTGCCCAGAGTTGTTTCAAAAGCTATCAACTCGTCGTTTAACCTTACCGTGCACATACCCGGGGATGATCCCACGTCACCCTATCCAACATAGATCTGATAACATAACGTAACTAAATTTTTTTCATCCAACCTAGCCCATAAGTCTTATAATCCAAATTTCTACATCTGATATTTCTATAAGATCAGAATCTCGCATAAACACACTGTATAAGTCCGAACAAGTTGTATCAAGCCATAGTCATAACTCAAGTTGAAATCACATGATATGCCACCTAACTCAAACACTTATAGCGATAATTTCTAATTACAGTAACTGCTCAGAATAACCCAATGACGGTGATAAACCACATATCTAACAAAATCTCGCTATAAATCCTTCGTACACTACCGACAATGAAATAACACGCGGAAACTCATAACTATTCATCAAATCAACAAGTCACGGTACTCCATCTCCTTCGACAAGAACTATAGAAAATTTCTAAGCCAACTTTCGATATTATACTTCCAACCATGTTGTAATCAATTCCGATAGTATCCATTCTAGGTACAATGGACGCATCTCATCCAACATGACCATTCTAGTGATATGACACACCCATACAATCTAAATCCACAATCCGTGCAATCCGTGCACTAATAAGAAACATTCCAGATGTACTCAATCATGAAAAAACGAATCAGAAAAGAGAACTTCCCCGCAGGCTTAACAAGTATCGTCACAACGAAATGCTGAAAGTCCATCACTTACCGTAGAACCATAACACACGAATCTAACACAAGGGATCATATCTCAACATAACTCCACTGCAATGCGTGACCCCATCCAAACACTGATCCATATGAAATATCTCAACCACCGCATTAAAAATCAATAACCACGCGCAATACGACATCAAGTACTCAAAGTGCACTACCATAACCATGGAAAAGAAAATGACATAATGCAACACAAACCCGAAAGAACATAACAAATGCACAATCAATCATGCATCACCCAAATATCCATCTCACATAAATTCCTCTATAAGTCCCCAATAGAACTGCACCATGAGTGCCCAAAACCAACGAATCACAAATCCTCGTAGCATAAAAGAGTAACTCACAGAAACTTTCAGAACACGGATAAGCTTAGCAACAACAAAATTGCACCTCCCTCAACAATAACATTAGGGACTACCAATGGACCCCCACATCAACTCCGGACACCCACAAATACATAAATAAGCACCCGAAAGCCATAATGGCTGAATCGTAACACATACCATCATTTGGCTAGCTTCGACCATGGCTTCACCGTCCACACCCATGGAACAATCCGCTCTTGAGACCTCTCAGTCTCTAAATCCATAGAACACACGAATCACCATATCTGATCCCAACTCCACCGCCAATATGCCTAACACATCTCTCATACACGATCATCCCACGAGGAACACTTCAAAAATTCTTCAATGCCACAAAGCGAAATTTGAACATCAGTAGTAAATCAACCAGGAGAGTGTCGCCACACCAATGAAGTATCCATAAATCAAAACACAGTGCCCCTTCTGAAACTTACACCCTCATCAATCCATATCTAATACTAATATCATCTATCTAATCATCTGAGATCGTCCATGCTGCCTAAGAATCCAGGACCTTCCTTTCAAAACCGAGTTGTGACCTTGCACCTGCAAATCTCAATACTACACAACACACCGCATCCATTATGCCATCATATGAAAAATATGAAAATCTCAAAATCAACTCCGAATCGGAAGCAACTACATACTTGATAAGCCAAGAACTTTCCATTTGATTTCATCCTGGTGGAAATCACAATACGCCACATGCCCCACACACCAGTAGGAAATATACATCTCAAACCATGGCAGAGACTATCAAGGACTCTCTGAAACCCATTGCGCTTAACCAAACTGTCAGGACTGAATCCCTCTAACTCAAACAAGCGACGCAGGTCGTCAAAACCCAAGAGAATTTCCACGAAACACCTGTAGAGACTAGACACGTCATAAGTACACAAAGAACCGATCATACCCATTACTGTACTGATCCACCCTACTACCAATATTTCATATTTCTCCAAGCCCATTCCAAACCGCCTTCAAATTGATACTTCTCCTTGCTAGAACACCACGATCCCTAACCAAAATTCACCACACAATAGACCCTAGTATAAAACCACAAAGCCCTAAGGCCCCTAAGTAGTTAACTTCCCTCTTAAGCACCCCGAAGCACCACAACCGAGACACCCACTCTAAAGATACCTTGGGTGACCCTAATATTGTTTTCTTCACCTTCTTGATACTGAAATGCATAATCCACAATTATATAAAAATGTCACAAGTCTCGACACCGTCCAATGTAACTCTCAACTTCTAGCCATATATGATTCTTGAAAATTCCAAATCGCTACATATAAATCTTTAATTCGTTAGAACCATTCTCGAGAGTCATCCACTCATCTCAAATTTCAATTAAACTGACCAAATAGACCGAACGATCTGTGCCCCATTAGCACACCAACACCCAAGGGAGTAACCCGCACTCTTAAGCAACCGAGCAATTCCTACTCCATGTACACTACATCCGTCACGAATAACAAACTCGATTCATCCCATGATTCTCATATACCCAGTGAGTGTAATATAACATGTATCCAGAAATTTCCATTACTCGAGTCATTCTTGAACCCCCACCTCTGCAAGTCATAACTGATTCACCAGTATACCTCAAACTAAAACCAATATAACATATAATCGTGCAATCAACTTATTAATAGAAGACTCCCCCACTTGGCTCAAAGCCATAGATAAAGACATACTAAATGCCCATACTCCATTACTACCACAATACCACATTGAGATTCACCTAAATCCTTCATAAGCTCATATAACACAAATCATCTAATATCACAAATCATCTCCAATTCTCGCATTCATCCTTGTAGAAGTCAAGCCAACTCTTATAAGCGACCCGAACTCAAATTGCAACACATATAATTTACTGGTAAAAGAAAACTCGCTACAAAACAACCCTGTAGGAGATAACCCACCTGCTTCGCCTCAAACTGATATCTTTCTATACCCTTCCACAATCACAACTACTTCACAATTACTTAATCTTCCGATTCCGGACTCACAACAAGATATAAAAATCTACTTTACTCCACAACTTAACAATACGAGAGGTCCTTCAACACACCCATAACTCGAGGCCCTACGCCAAATAAAGGTAGAAATCAAACACCCAATAGTCCTTGCTACATCTCAATCAAACTCTTCCCGTCACATTCAAACAATCTGAACACATCTCGCAGTCACATCATACTCACCACATAGTCATCCAATCACAAATTCCAATAATAGGGACACAAACGAACATATAAGTCCCAAAAGTACATGCTTACACAATCAACATCTCTGTGCTCAAGCTACAGTCAAAACCCAGCCTCAAGTCCCCTAGACTGGCCCATCGTCAACATGCCTAAATCGCATCTCGTACCTCAACCATGGAATCAAAAGCCGTCGATGCATAGCTGATACTGAGCGCTCATGTGCGTGCGTGAAAGTAATTCAAAGAGTTATGCTTCAATCTAAATCAATTCCGCACGATGAGGAAGGAAATATGGAAAGTATATCCTAAATGTCCTGCAACCTCTTGAAGATAGGTATGGACGTTATCATACCGATCTGCAAGACTCTACTAGACACTTGCTCATGACTTGTAGAACCTATGAACCTAGAGCTCTGATACCAATCCGTCACGACCCAAAAATCCACTAGTCGTGATGGTACCTAACCCAACATCTAGGTAAGCCAACTAATAGTTACCCGATTTCAATAATATTAATGAGATAGTAAAGTAAAGATATTATATAACTTTTATACATTTCCCAAGGACTGGTAGTACATATCATGAGCTTCTACGAATAGAGTTTACAAAGAGGAAATGAAATAATTACATAATCTATTCGAAAAAAATACATAAACAGAGTTTTATAATCTATGGCTACCCTGAATAAAGGAGGCAGCTACAACAGGGATGCATGTACATCTTCAAGTCCCGCAATTATCAAACTCAGCAACAACAACAACCAACATCTGCATGCAATGTGCAGAAGTGTAGTATTAGTACAACCGACCCCATGTAATGAATAAGTAATAGACCTAACCTTAGGTTGAAAGTAGTGACAAGCTAACACAGGGTCGGGTCCAATACCAATGTTCCACAACAATTCATAACAACATAAATGCAAGAATAAAAGAGATATCTCAAAAGTAAAAATACTCAGCTCGTTCACAGTTCCAGAAAAAATGGTCATGCTTTCAAATATCTCAGTGAAAGAAAATCCCAGATCTCTTACCGAAAATTCCAAAAAATACGAGTAAGTTTGAAAATTGTAATTTTCCAAGTATCATTTCCACAATAAATAAAATGTTTCATTTTATTTCCAAATAACAAGTACAAAAATACCTCTCTATGTCCACATATCAATGTGTATAATAAGTCATGAATGGCATGATATTATATAGCATGAGGAAAAATGCATCTCTATGCATGTATGTCATATGTGCATGAAAATGCCAAGTATCTCAGAGATGGATCATGTACTTGCACTCTCCGAGTACTAAATCTCACTGTCTTGTATCCTCTCTCACTAAGCTCAATACTCATCACACTACCTCACTCAATGCTGTATAATAACTTTTGCGGCATGCAGCATGATCCACATGTATATATAGTCGACTACGCTCACTGGGGGTGTACAGACTCTAGATGGGCTCCTTCAGCTCAAGCGCTATATTGTTGCAACGTGCAGCCCGACCCAACACTACTGTGGCATGTAGCACGACTGAACACTGCTGTGGCGAGCATCCCGATGCAATACTGTTGCGGCGTGTAGCTCAATCCAATACTGCTACAGCGTGCAGCCCAATCCAATATTGTTGCGGCGTGCAGCTCGACCCAATACTGCTGCGGCGTGTAGCCCGACCCAATACTGCTGCGGCGTGTAGCCCGATCCAATACTGCTGTGGCGTGAAGCCCTATACGATAACATGGCCCGAAGGCTCATTGTGACGTGCAACCCGATCCAACATTACATTACTGCGGCGTGCAGTCTGATCCAACATATCTCACACTGCTCTCAACCCGGCACTCAGGCCCTATATCAGTCACTAGCCTCTCCAGCCTCACAAATATCACAATAACAACCCAAATAGAGTATATAACAAGTATTAAATCAAATCAGGAGAGATAGAGCTGGGATATAATGCATAAGCAAATGGTGACTGAGTAAAAGATAACAATTAGCAGTCAATTTGACAAATTCCCGACCACTGCAGGTCCCAACAATATTATCACATAGCCCAAGCATGGTTTCTAACATGTAAGATAGTCAATAACTCAAAAACAAGATGAACAGATAATAACAATGGGCTAATCGACTTCACAGTCTCCAGGGACGGACCAAGTCTCAATCCCACACGGTGCATGCTCACAGGCCCGTCACTTAGCATGCGCTTCTGCTCTAAATATCCAAATCAGGGTTTCATACTCTCAGCACTAAGTTTAGAAGAGTTACTTACCTCGAACAAGCCAATACCAATGCCGAGAAAGCCAAGCGATGCTCCAAAGATGCCATCTCGCGCGTTCCAACCTTCGAACGGATCGAAACTAACCAACAACAATTCGAATAAATTAAAAAATGCTAAAGGAACCAATCCTAATCGTAAAAGATCAAACCTTGAAGCAAAACCTGAAATTGGCCCAAACACCCAACCCGAGACCGCACCTCAGAACCCGAAAAAACTCACAAAATCCCACAACCCATTCAATTACGAGTCCAACCATACTAGTTTCACTCAAATCCGACTCCAAATCGGTGTTCAAAACTCAATATTTCATATTATGAAACTTTAGGCCAAAACCCCCAATTTCCTCTTTAAAATTCATCAACCAATTGCCAAAAATGAAGATAATTCATGGAATGAAATCAAAACTGAGTAGAGAACAATTTTTTTTTGAACGATAATATATTTATATATATAATAACTAACAAAAAACAAGGATAGTCTGCTAGGGTACCGGACCCATAGCGTTATAGTTCGTACATACTTCCCTGAAGGGGATACTAATGCCTTCTAGAGCACATTCATTGCCTAGTACTGCGAATTACTACATACTTTTGCCGAGGAAGTTCGATAGTACACAAAACCATCCTGATCTTTTCCAAACACATCCATTGCAAAGACAGGAGGAACCCTAAAGAAACAAAGTTTATTACAAGGAGGAGAAATTAAAGCTTTTCTTGCTAGTAGATGAGCGACCATGTTTCCTTCCCTGAAGCTATGCTTCATTGTGATCTCCCCTTGGTTGGATGCCTTCTTCATTAACAGCCTGCATTCATAAATTAAGTCAGTGTAAGTGGGATAATCATCATGAAGGAATCTTATGACCTCCGTTGCATCTGTTTCCACTTTGATTGGGAATGTTTTTTCATGGATGATGACTTGAAGTGCCTGCCGAAATGCTTGGAGTTCAGTTTGTATTAGAGATGTGGTGTTATGTTTTTCATAGTATCCTAGTATCTAATCTCCTTTGGAGTTGCAAATTATTCCACTAACACCCCCCTGGAGTGAGTTCTGGTCAAACGCATCATCAAAATTGAGTTTATACCAATTTTTTTGGGGGGCCTGCCATCTAACTTGTAGTTTGAATTTGGTATTGTTAGTAGAAGGCTTTGAAGTTAGGAAGTGATATTCCAAGGCCTGGTTGAGGATATGCTTTGTATTAATGGGTGTGCTAGTGTTATTCACATTGTTATTATTTCTCGTTTTCCATATTGCCCATATTGCAAAGGGGAATATTTCTTCCCAAGTGACATGCTTAAAATTATGCCTAGGGTTTCTAGTTCTTAGGAAGTCTACCCAATTATCAAAATGAGCTATAGCGTTGATGTCCACACCCAATGACTGCCAATTTTTTTTAGCAATTATACATTCCCAAAAAATGTTGAGTATAGTTTCCTTAGTGTCCTTGCAAACGGGGCAGCAATATTAATACCAATTTTACTGAGGAATTCTCTAGTAGGAAGGCGCGTATGGTAGCATTTCCACAGGAAGAATTTTATTTTCATGGGGCACTTGGTTCCCCGGAGCCAATTAAATAAAGCATTAGGGGTGGATTGTGGTTCAGTTAATTAGTAACAAGAGCTTCTGGTAAACAACCCACTAAGGTTTGTGCTCCAAATGAGACCATATCTTTTTGGGGAATTAGAAGTAGGCATTAAGGAATGGATTTTCGCTATAATACTTTGAGGAGGTTCAAAGGAAATTTTCCTAAGGTTCCAGCTATTATTATCCATTATGTCTTTAATCATTAAGCTATCCTCTTTATAGTTGAGGGGGCCTATGATATTATGTCTAAGGTTTGAGTAGTTAGGGATCCAGTTTGTCTCCCATAGATTCATGTCTGAGGATTGATTAATAGGCCACCTGTCACGACCCCAAATCCTAACCGGCCGTGATGGCGTCTATCGTGGGACTAGGCTAGCCAACCATTTTAGACTATCAAAATATATAAATGATTTTCCCAAAATTTAGCAGATTTTAAAATAGCAGAATGAGATGAAACAAAATACACACTTTCCCAAAACCCTAGAGTCAACTGTCATGAGCATCTAAGACTGAAAATACAATGTACAACATAGTGGCTTGCTACAACAAAAGTCTGAGATACAAAAGACCAAAAGAAGCTATGATCTGAGGGAAGGAAAGGAGGTGAGCTGGGGAAGCTGAACAACTACCTCAATCCTCGAACAACTCCAAGCTCGTCCGAAAATCAACTAGTGAGATGGTCCAGTACCTGGATCTGCACACAGAGGTGCAGGGAGTAACGTGAGTACGCACTCAATAAGTAATCAATGTAACTAAAAACTTGAGTGTAGTGACGAGCATTTAAATCATGTAAATCCATATAATAAATAACAATGGAAATGAATAAATCAAGTCAGGAATTCTACAATTCCGAATATTTCATAAAACTCCAGTTTCCATTTAAATATCTTGTATAAAAAATTTATCTAACATTTATTATCAGAGCTCAGTGTAAAGAAGAGTGCAAACAACATTTTTCATAAAATATAAGCCCCTCGGGCACTGTATCACTCACAAATAAGCCTCTAGGGCAAGCCTCTCAACCACTCGTAACTCCACTATCAGTATTTCATGCTCTCACTTAACACTAGTACTCAGCAAGTACCATGAATACATACAAATGCTACGGCGGGTAGCCCGCTCAACTACTATATATATATATATGTATATATAATGCTGCGGCATGCAGCCCGATCCATATATAACATACGCTGCGGCGTGCAGCCCGATCCATATAATAGTCGACTGCGCTCACTGGGGGTGTACAGACTTCTGGAGGGGCTCCTTCAGCCCAAGCGCTATATCTGCTATGGCATGCAGCCCGATCCAATAGGTATATTGCTGCGGCGTGCAGCCCGATCCATATATCTATATATAATCTATATTGCTGCGGCGTGCAGTCCGACCCACATGTAATATATAAAATATACATATTGCTGGGGCATGCAACCCGTCCCATAACTATCCTCACATACTCTGCTCTCGGCCTGACTCACTCACCCTCACAAGCCACTCAGGCCGTTTATCTAAACTCACCGGACTCGGCCAAATATACTTTTCAGAGTTTCAAAGTAGTGTGATAACAATGAAAATAACAACAAGTAGGAAAACATGACTGAGTTCACAGATGTTCTATCAGGATAGTGGTAGAATGGAAAATACCCCTAAGGGTCTTACAGGTCGTCAAAGGCCCCAAAGATGGCTCACAGTCCATAAACAAGTATAGATTTCTGAAACACATGATATCATAAGGTTTCAAATCGAATACGCGGCTTAATAGTCACTACGGGACGGACCAGGTCACAATACCTATCGGTGCACGCCCCCACGCTCGTCACCTAGCATGTGCGTCACCTCATTTATCAAAACAATATCGAATACCAGGGTGTCATACTCTCAGGTTTAGAGTTACGATCGTTACTTACCTCAAAATAGCCCAAAAGCTATTCCGCGATGCGCTTGCCCCTCGAATTGGCTCCCGATTGCTCCAAATCTAACCAAAACCAGATTAGCATCATCAATATGCGTTAAAGGAACACAACCCAAAAACTATCAATTTAGACACAATTCTCGAAATTCGGCCAAACCCGAGCCCCGGGCCCACGTCTCGGAATTTGATAAAATTTACATCATTGGAATCCTCGTCCTTCCACGATTCTATATATACAGAGAACACTAAAATCGGACCACAATTGCCCACCCAAATCATCAAAAGAAAACTCAAATTCCATGCACTCAACCTCCCCAATTTTGGGTTTTAAATCCAACAATTTTCCGGTTTATTTACTTTGAAAATGACATAGAAACGAGTTATGAAGTTGGAAACCTTACCTCCAAGTGAACCCCTTTGATTTCTTCTTCAAACCCTCTCAAACATCTCTCAACTCATTCAACAATGGAGGAAAAAATGAGCTAATCACGTAAATATGGCCTTTAAAACATTCTGCCCAGTACTTATAATCCCTTCAATGCAATCGCGACTCAACCCACGCGATCGCGATGCACAGATCAGAACACCCTATGCGATCGCATACCAACACACGCGATCACATAGAACAAATCTCCATCCTACACACGCGCCTCAGAACCTCTACGTGATCACACCAAAGTCCACGCGATCGCACTGCTTCACCTGTCCAACCTACGCTATCCAAATCCATACCACGCGATCGCATAGAACAAAAGTCCTGCCCCACTCTTTTACTCTACGCGATCGCGGATGAATTCACGCGATCGCAGTGAAGAAATCACTGTTGTTAAAACACCAGAAAACAACAGACTCCTTAAGGCCAAAAAGTGCCCGTTTGAGCATTCGAAATACACCCGAGGCCCCCGGGACCTCAACCAATCCTACCAACACACCCCATAACAACATTCAAACTTAGTCGGGCCTTCGAAACACCAAAAACAACACGAAAACACCAAAATTACATCAAATTCAAGCCTATGAACTTTGAAATTGCTAAATTTCGCCAATGATGACGAAACCAACCAAAACACATCCGATTGAACTCAAATGCACATATCCAAAATTACCTTACGAATTTGCTCCAACTTCCGGAATTCCATTCCGACCCGGATAGCCTATTTTCCACTGCCGACCGGAAATCGCCAAAAACTAACTTTTGCCATTTCAAGCCTAATTCTACACCGGACACCAAAAATTCATTTCGAACACACTCATAAGTCCCAAATCACCTAACGAAGCTATCCGAGCCATAAAATCCGTATTCCGAGGTCGTTTACCAATAAGTCAACTCCCAGTTGACTTTTTCAACTATTAAGCTAATTTAAGAGACTAAGTGCCTCTGTTCTCACCACGACCACTCCGAACCCAAACCAACCGACCCAACACAACATAAACAGGCTAAGCAATATATGATAAAGCAGAATTGGGGGAAACGGGGCTAATCACACGGAACGAACGACAGGGTTGTTACATCCTCCCCTCTTAAACAAATGTTCGCCCTCGAACGGGTCTAGAAACATACCTAGAGTCTCGAATAAGTGAGGATATCTTCTCCGCATCTCCCGCTCGGTCTCCCAGGTGGCATCCTCCACCGACTGTCCTCTCCACTGAACCTTCACTGGAGCTATATCCTTAGACCTCAGCTTTTTGACCTGACGACCCAAAATAGCCACTGGCTCTATCTCATATGACATATCACCCTCGAGCTGAACCGTGCTGAAGTCCAAAACCTAGGACGGGTCACTAACATACTTCCGGAGCATCGACACATGGAACACCGGATGAATACTCGATAAGCTGGGAGGCAAGGCAAGTCTATATGCCACCTTCCCAATCCTCTAAGGCACCTCAAAAGGCCCAATGAACCTGGGACTCAGATTTCCCCTCATTCCAAACCTCATAACATCCTTCATGGGTGACACCTTCAGTAGCACTTTCTCCCCAACCATGAAAGACACATCTCAGACCTTCCGGTACGCATAACTCTTCTGCCTAGACTGCGCCGTGGGAAGCCACTCCTGAATCAACTTCACCTTTCCCAACCATCCTGAACCAAGTCTGTGCCCAATAGTCTAGCCTCGCCCGGCTCAAACCAACCAACCGGAGATCTGCACCTCCTACCATATAAAGCCTCATACGGAGCCATCTGGATACTCGAATGATAACTATTATTATAAGCAAACTTTGCGATTGGCAGAAACTGGTCCCATGAACCCCCAAAATCAATGACACATGCACGTAACATATCCTCCAAAATCTGAATAGTATGCTCCGACTGCCCGTCGGTCTGAGGATGAAACACTGTGCTCAACTCGACCTGGGTACCCCAACTCTCTCTGTACGGCTCTCCAAAACTGAGATGTGAACTAGGTACCTCTGTCTGAAATGATAGAAACTGGAACCCCATGCAATCGGACAATCTCCCTGATATAAATCTCAGCTAATCACTCTGAAAAATAAGTAGTACCAACAGGAATGAGGTGTGAGGACTTGGTCAACCGATCCACAATAACCCATATAGCATCAAACCTCCTCGAAGTCCGGGGGAGTCCAACTACGAAGTCCATGGTGATTCGCTCCCACTTCCACTCCGGAATATCAAATCTCTGAAGCAATCCACCTGGTCGCTAGTGCTCATACTTGACCTGCTGACAGTTGAGACACATTGCCATGAACTCAACAATATCTCTCTTCATCCGCCTCCACCAATAATGTTTTCTCATATCCTGATACATCTTCGCGGTACCCGGATGGATGGAGTACCGCGAACTATGGGCCTTATCCAGAATCAAATCTCGAAGCCCATCCACATTGGGCATGCAAATCCGGCCCTACATCCTCATGACCACCTCATCACCAATAACCACATCCCTAGAATCACCGCGACGGACCCTGTCTTGAAGAACAAGCATATGTGGATCATCATACTGGCGTGCTCTAATCTGATCATAAAGAGAAGACATGGAGGCTACACAAGCCAATACCCGCGGAGGCGCTGATAGATCCAATCTCACCAACTGACCCGCTAAAGCCTGAACATCAAGTGCTAATGGGCGCTCTGCTAGTTGAAGGTAGGATAAACTCCCCAAACTCTCCGCTCTGCGACTCAGGGCATCTGCCACTACATTGGCCTTCCCCGGATGATATAAAATAGTGAGGTCATAGTCCTTGAGAAGCTCCAACCACCTCCTATGACGCAAATTCATATCCTTCTTCTTAAGCAGATGTTGCAAACTACGGTGATTAGTGAAAATCTCACAATACACTCCATACGAATAATGGCGCCAAATCTTCAAGGCGTGAACAATAGCTGCTAGCTCAAGATCGTGCACTGGATAATTCTTCTCGTGCACCTTCAATTGTCTGGACGCGTAGGCAATCACCCTACTGTCCTCCATCAAAATCGATCCAAGGCCAACTCTCGAGGCATCACAGTAAACTGTATAAGAACCTGAATCCGTAGGCAAAATCAATACCGGAGCTGTAGTCAAAGCTGACTTGAGCTTCTGAAAGCTCTCCTCACACTCCTCAGTCCACTTGAACTTAGCACTCTTCTGGGTCAGTTTGGTCATAGGTTCTGCAATAGATGAAAATCCCTCTATGAAACGGCGGTAGTACCCTGCCAAACCAAGGAAATTGCAAAACTCGATAGCTGATGACGGTCTAGGCCAGCTCTATACTGCCTCTACCTTCTTTGAATCAACCTGAATACCCTCACTGGACACCACGTGCCCCAAGAATTCTACTGAATCAACCCAGAACTCACACTTCAAAATTTTTACATACAATCTCTTCTCTCTCAAGGTCTGAAGCACAACTCTCAAATGCTGCTCATGATCCTCCCGAGATCGGGAATACACCAAGATATCATCCATGACAACGATGATGAAAGAATCCAGATAAGGACGGAATACACTGTGCATCAAGTGCATAAAGGCTGCTGGGGCATTGATCAGCCCAAACGACATAACCAGAAACTCATAATGATCATATCTAGTCCTGAAAGTAGTCTACGGGATGTCTGGCCCCCGAATCTTCAACTGATGATAGCCAAAACGCAAGTCAATCATAGAAAATACCCTGGCACCCTGCAACTGATCAAACAAGTCATCTATACGAGGCAAGGGATATCGGTTCTTCACAGCAACTCTGTTCAGCCGTCGATAATCAATACACATACGCATGGAACCATCATTCTTCTTTACAAACAACACCGGTGCACCCCAAGGTGACACACTAGGCCGAATGAACCCCTTATCTAGGAGTTCCTGAAGCTGCTCCTTTATTACCTTTAGCTTCGCTGGTGCCATACGTAAGGTGGAATAGAAATAGGCTGAGTGCCTGGAACCAGGTCAATACAAAAATCAATGTCCCAGTCAGGTGGCATGCCTGGCAGGTGTGCAGGAAACACGTCTAGAAAGTCATGGACCACATGAACTGAATCAATAGCGGGAGTCTCACCACTGACGTCCCTCACAAAATCCAGATACGATAAACACCCCTTCTCAACCATACGTTGAGCCTTTAGGTAGGAAATCACCCTGCTAGGCACATAATTAGAAGAACCTCTCCACTCAACCCTCGGACATCCAGGCATAGCTAAGGTTACTGTCTTAGCGTGATAATCAAGAACCGGATGACATGGAGATAACCAGTCCATGCCCAATATCACATCAAAATCGACCATGCTGAGTAACAGTAGGTCCACTCGGGTCTCTAGAACCCCAATAAATATCGCACACGACCGATACACACGGTCCACAATAATAGTATCTCCCACCATAGTCGACACATGAACAGATGTAACTAAAGACTCACGGGGCATATCCAGAAAATGGGCAAAATATGAAGAACCATAGGAATATGTAGAACTAGGGTCAAATAAAGCCAAAGCATCTCGGCAAAAGACTGAAACAATACCTTCGATCACTGCATCGGAGGCAATAGCATCTGGCCTGGCTGGAAAGGCATACATACGGGCCTGAGCTCCATCTGCTCGACCTCTCCCTCTAGGGCGGCCTCTAGCTGACTGACTACCACCCCTGGCTGCCTGGGTGGGAGGTGAAGTAACTGGAGCTGAAGTCGAAGGCTGGATCCTCAACTAAGATGGACCTCCAAGAAGATGAGGACACTGCCTGCTCATATGCCCGAACTCTCCACACTCATAACAACTCCCTGGAGCTGGACACTGGGACTGAAATGAACCTCTGGTACCAGAATGGCCACTAGGAGAACCATGCATAGAAGAACCCTGAACTGATGGTGCTCGAGCTGCACTCTGGGCTGGAAGGGCACCGAATGAAAAATGGCCTGGCTGAAAACCACGGGGACCATGCCCCGAAGATGCACTACTATAGGCTGGGCGGCCTGACCGAGGAGTCCTGAATGAACGACCTCTACTATGCTGAATCTGCTCCCTGGAAGGAGAACCACTAGAACCACCCAATCCACGAGGCCTCTTGGCCTCGCTCTCTACCCTCTCCTAGCGGCGAACCGACTCAATATCTCGAGCAATATCAACAACTTACTCGAATGTAGAATCTGATACTCTCTCCCCGGTCATGAAAAGGCAGAGCTGATAAGTAAGGCCATCTACAAACCTCCTAATCCTCTCCCTATCACTAGGGACCACTCGGTGGCATGACGAGCCAACTCCAAAAACTGCATCTCGTACTGCGTCACTAATAGCTCCCCCTGACGCAACTGCTCAAAAAGCTTGCGCTGCTCCTCCCTGTGTGACTGGGGTACATCTCCAAAAAGATAGTGGAGAATTACTGCCAGGTGGGTGCTAAACCAACAGGCCTACGCCTCTCAAAAGACTCCCACCAAGTGAAAGCAGCACTAGAAAACTGAAAAGTAGAAAATGAGACCCCACTAATCTCCAAAATCCCAGCAGTACGCAACATCCTCTGACACTTATCCAGAAAACCATGGGCATCCTCTCCCTCAGCACCACTGAATGTCGGAGGGTGTAGTCTACTAAACCTCTCCAGTCTACGCTGCTCATCATCTGGCATAGCTGGGACCACGAAGTCCTGAGTTGGAACTACCGACTGGGCTGGAACCGCCCGCGGTGTCTGCTGGCCCTGAGTAACCTGCTCAGGTGTCCGGGAAGCTGGAGTCTGACTGCCTCTCAAGGCCTGAGAAGTAGCGGCAACTGCCTGAGCAAAGGTGGTACACAGAGTCAAGATCTGAGCCAGGGTCTCCTGAAGACCCGGAAAAACAATAGGCACTGCAGGTGTCTGAGCCTGTCCCGCTGGAGCATCTGTGGTGGGAACCTAATCCTCAATAGCAGGGGGATCAACTGGCACTGCCCTGACTGCTGCATGGGCTGGCCCCTACCTCTACCGTGTCCTCCACCTCTCGCTGCTCTAGCTGGTGTATGATCACCCTAATCGGTAGCGCGAGTCCTCACCATCTGTGAGAGAATGAAACAATAGAAGTTTAGATTTCAAGAATCAACAAAATGGAACGACAGAATTCAAGAAAAATAAGATTGTTCCTAAGGGTTCCGCAGCCTCTCGAAGATAAGTACAGACGTCTCCGTACCGATCCGCAAGACTCTACTAAACCTGCTCATGACCGTTGAGTCCTATGTAACATAGGCTCTGATACCAATTTGTCACGACCCCAAATCCTAACCGGCCGTGATGGCGCCTATCATGGGATTAAGCTAGCCAACCATTTCAGACTGAATGAGATGAACAAAATACACACATTCCCAAAAACCTGGAGTCAACTGTCATGAGCATCTAAGACTGAAAATACAATGTACAACATAGTGGCTTGCTACAACAAAAGTCTAAGATACAAAATACCAAAAGAAGCTATGATCTGAGGGAAGGAAAGGAGGTGAGCTGGGGACGCTGAACAACTACCTCAATCCTCGAACAACTCCAAGATCGTCCGAAAATTAACTGGTGAGATGGTCCGGTACCTGGATCTGCACACAGAGGTGCATGGAGTAACGTGATTACGCCAACTCAGTAAATAATCAATGTAACTAAAAACTTGAGTGTAGTGAAGATCATTTAAATCATGTAAATCCATATAATAAATAATAGTGGAAATGAATAAATCAAGTCAGGAATTCTACAATTCCAAATATTTCAAAAAACTCCGATTTCCATTTAAAAATCTCGTATAAAAAAATTATTATCAGAGCTCAGTGTAAAGAAGAATGCAAACAGCATTTTTCATAAAATATAAGCCCCTCGGGCACAGTATCACTCACAAATAAGCCTCTCGGGAAAGCCTCTCAGTCACTCGTGACTCCACTATCAGTATCTCAAGCTCTCACTTAACACTCGTACTCAGCAAGTACCATGAACACACACAAATGTTGCGGCGGGCAGCCTGCTCCACTTCTTTATATATATATATATATATATATATATNACTGCGCTCACTGGGGGTGTACAGACTCCTGGAGGGGCTCCATCAGCCCAAGTGCTATATCTGCTGCGGCATGCAGCCCGATCTAATAGGTATATTGCTGCGGCGTGCAACCCGATCCATATATAACATATATTGCGCAGTGTGCAACCCGATCCATATATCTATATATAATCTATATTGTTGCGGCGTGCAGCCCGACCCACATCTAATATATAACATATATATATTGCTGCGGCATGCAGCCCGTCCCAAAACTATCCTCACATACTCGGCTCTCGACCTGACTCAATCACCCTCACAAGCCACTCAGGTAGTTTATCTAAACTCATGGGACTCGGCCCAAAATACTTTTCAGAGTTTCAAAGTAGTGTGATAACAGTGAAAATAACAACAAGTAGGAAATCATGACTGAGTTCACAGATGTTCTATCAGGATAGTGGTAGAATGGAAAATACCCCTGAGGGTCTAACAGGTCGGCACAAGGCCCCAAACATGGCGCACAGTCCATAAACAAGTATAAATTTCTGAAACACATGATATCATAAGGTTTCAAATCTAATACGCGGCTTAATAGTCGCTACGGGACGGACCAAGTCACAATCCCTATCGATGCACGCCCCCACGCTTGTCACCTAGCATGTGTGTCACCTCATTTATCAAAACAATATCGAATACTGGGGTGTCATACCCTCAGGTTTAGAGTTACGATCGTTACTTACCTCAAAATAGCCCAAAAGCTACTCCGCATGCGCTTGCCCCTCGAATTGGCTCCCGATTGCTCCAAATCCAACCAAAACCAGATTAACATTACCAATATACGATAAAGAAACACAACCCAATCGAAAACTATCAATTTAGACACAATTCTCGAAATTCGGCCAAACCCAAGCCCCGGGCCCATGTCTCGGAATTCGATAAAATTTACATCATTAGAATCCTCGTCCTCTCACTATTCTATACATACCAAGAACACTAAAAGCGAACCACAATTCTCCACTCAAATCATCAAAAGAAAACTCCAATTCCATGCACTCAACCTCCACAATTTTGGGTTTTAAATCCAACAATTTTCCATTTAATTACTTAGAAAATGACATAGAAACGAATTATGAAGTTGGAAACCTTACCTCCAAGTGATCCCCTTTGATGTCTTCTTCAAACCCTCTCAAATAGCTCTCAACTCGTTCAACAATGGAGGAAAAAATGAGCTAATCTCGCAAATATGGCCTTTAAAACATTCTGCCCAGCACTTATAATCCCTTCGGTGCGATCGCGACTCAACACACGCGATTGTCACACCTCCTTTTTTATACGCCCCAAAAGGGGTACGGGAGTTTTTCCACTTAAAGTG
>MDKI01247909.1:0-18748 GCA_005239505.1 Nicotiana paniculata
TTTCTGTTTCTTCTAACAGTTCTTCTGATTTTCTGAGTTTTAACACAGAAGCGATAACACAAAGAACAATATTGGAGAAAAAACTCTTGCTCTTCTCATTAATTCCACAAGTACTTATAGACAAAGAAGTTAGAGAAATAAGAGAAAACCTAAACCTAATAGGAGACCAAGACCTAAACTCTAATAAGGAAAATATTACACATTCCTAATTAAACACTAATTCTTTCCTTATCACTAATTCTTTCCTTATCAGTAATCATGTTGGAGTGCCACCAAAAAGAATCCAACGTTTGGGATAGTTTGATATTATGCTTTATCATCATTGCAAAACCATAGTATTTCGAATAAATTTAAAAGGCCATACTTTATTTATGGATGCAAAAGTTAAATTTTAAAGATAAATACATAAAGGCACACTAATCCTATCATATTTCGCCACTATTTCGACGATAAATACGTGCTTAAAGGTCAACATTGGGAAGGGTACAAAGTATCTAAAACTATAATTACAAGCTTTGTTTCTAAAGCTTAGTTATTACTAATCACATACGTATAGTAAAGATATTTTGATAAGATGAAAGATAAAGGTCTAAGAGGGTATACAATAATAATATGATTTTTTTGATCTATGAAAGAAAAATATTTACCTGATTAGTATAGAATTATAAATTAACTATTTATGTTGGTACCTTATATTGTACTTTGTCAAAATTGGATGATACCTTATGTCCAAGAAATAATTAATATCATATTTAGCAATTGAATTTAGAAAAGAATAAGTGCTCGAAAGCAGAGAAGGTAAATACTATTGTAAGCACATAAAATTCTAAATGAGGAGAAACCAATATGAAAGACATTTTATATGAAGCCTTAATGCCTTATGGTTTAGCTGAAAGTCCAAGTAATTACATCTATTTTTCAATTAAAGAATTTGTCATTGCATAGAAATCAAATCTATAAAGTTGCATGCTTAATTCAAATATAGAGTTAACAATTTTGGCTTTGGTTGTTTTCCACAAAATAATTGACATTATCCGAAAGCCGAATTCATACCATATTATACAAACTTTAGACAAAACTCTTATGTCAAAAATCACATGATATGACAAAAGTCAACTGGAAGAAAACTGATTAACTTTACCTATGAGATTGCCACTATGGTTTTTTATTCTTTAGAAAAGAAATATAATTGTCACTACCTGAATTTCTCACCGTCGGAATCGTGATAGCGCCTAACGTTGAACCCCCTAGGCAAGCCAACGAAAATATTCAAAATATTCAATTTATCTTATTCCTTTATTATTACCAAATAACATGTGAAAAGACAACACTAACATGGATAGAAGTACAAAAAATGGAGCAAGGTATGTAAACTCAATATATGCTTTTACGAACTTTCACAAAAACCAATCCCAAAACTTTGAAGTCACAAACTCACGGACTATCTACGAATAATACATATAACGGTATGAATGAAATAAGTACACCTGTTTCTGAAATAACTAGAACAGAATATAAAAGAAGTAGGAAGGGACGCCAAGGCCTGCGGACGCCTGCAGGACTACCTTCAGGTCTCCACTGGACTGAAGGCAACAACCTCGATCTATGGTCTGTAGGGTCCTACACCGGGATCTGCACAAAAGTGCATAATGTAGCATCAATACAACCGACTCATGTAATGAGTAAGTGCCGAGCCTAACCTCGGCGAAGCAGTGACGGGTCTAGGACACGACAACCAAAGTCAACCTGTGCAGTTTAATAGAATACGGAGAAATATAATACAACGAGAAATAAACAGTTAAGCATAAGGGAAAAAGGGAACATGCTGAGGGGAGGAAATATCAAATAATGGAAGTAACGAGGTAAAGCATAATTTAGATATCAATCTAAGCAACGAAATAGTGATACGAAAACAAGTGCACGACACCACCCTTCGTGCTTTTACTCTTGCCCTTACCATCAGAATCAATATATTCAGCACGACATCATCCTTCGTGCTTTTACCTCACAATATCATGGCACGACATTATCCTTCGTGCATTATCTCCCATATCATGGCATGTCATCAACCTTCGTGTTTTTACAATCACAATATTAGCACGGCATCACCCTTCGTGCATTAACATTCACTCAAAATCTCACGCACGGAATCACCCTTCGTGGTTTTACACTCTTCCTCACCCAAACACATCAAATGATAGCAATCCAACAAGGAACAAATAACGGAGTAAACAGAAATAAATCATAACCTCCCGGTAAGGGAGTCAACAGTGGAATTAATACCATCCCGACAAGGGTAAACAACTATATCTAATCTCACTTGTGCATAACTTCACATAAAAATCTTCAACTAAAAACTAATACTCAACACTACTCGATATCAAGGAATTTCCACCAACATGGATAACTATAAGGTGAAACTCAAATATTACTTACGAAAAATCACATAAATCACAATATTCGACTCACGGGAACACTTGACACCAACGTATAGGTACTCTTCACCTCACATATACATTGAACATGATACTTACACATAGCAAATAGGACGCAACACTTATTCCCTCAAGCTAAGGTTAAGTCAAACACTTACCTCAAATTCCGCGACCAAACTCAAGCCTCGATTACCGCTTTTCCTTTTGAATTTGACTTCAATTCACTTGTATCTAGACATATTCAACTCAATAACATCAATAAATGTCAAACAATTCCATCCCAACGCTTAATTATAGGTTTTACATCATTCTTCCTAAAAAGTCAAAAATCGACTCCGGATCCGCTTGGTCAAAACACGAGGTTCGGACCAAAACCCGATCACCCATTCACCCACGAGCCCGAATATGTAATTAGTTTTGCAATCCGACCTCAAAACGAGGTCTAAATTCCAATTATTCAAAAAGCCCTAACTCTACCCAAATACCCAATTTTCTACCCTTAAGAACATGATTTAGGCCTAGAAATCTAATGGGTGTTAATGGAAAGTGAAGAAAATGAGATTAAGAAGACGAACCTATTATTGGTGATGAAATCCCTCTTCGAAAATCGCCCAAGGTAGGATTCTATGGAAGGAAATATGAAATTATGGCTATTTCCCGTTTTTGACACTGATTTAAACCCCTGGACAGACCCTCTACGCGATCGCGAGGAGCCTGCTGCGTTTGTGGAGAATTGTGACCAAAAGACCTACGCGATCGCGATAAGCTGTTCGCGTTCGCGATGGTCTATCCCCCCTGACCACCGTGTTCGCGGGCCTGGGACCGCATTCGCGAAGAGCAACATAAGGACTCCCCTAGCCCCCCTCTAGTACACTATGCGATCGCGACCAAGACCCTGCGTTCGCGTAGAAGAAACCCCTCCCCATTCCAGCTTGTGCACCACGATCGCTTGGGTTGTACCGCGATCGTGAAGACAAAATCCTAGGACACCAGAAACAGCAACTCACACCAGATTTTTCTAAGTCTGAGACACCCCGATGCCTATCAGAAACTCACCCGAGCCTTTGGGGCTCCAAACCAAACATGCACACTACCCCAAAAATATCCTAAAGACTTACTCGTGTGATCAAATCGCCAAATTAAAATCTTAAACAACGAATTTAGCATAGAAATGAAAAAAAAATCTCAAAACTTTCAAACTTTCAAATTTTACAAATACGGGTCTGAATCATGTCAAACGAGCTCCGTTTCATACCAAATTTTACAAACATAACTCAACTATCATATTGAACCTGTGCCGGGCTCCAAAACCAAAATACTAGCCCGATACCATACATTTCAAATATAACCAAATTTCCAAGAACTCTTATATTTTCAGTAAATCAATTTCTTTCAAAAATTTATTTCTCGGGCTTGGGACCTCGGAATTCGATTCCGGGCATACGCCCAAGTCCCATATTTTTTTACGGACCCTCCGAGACCGTCGAATCATGGATCTGGGTCCGTTTACCTAAAATGTTGACCGAAGTCAACTTAAATTCAATATTAAGGCCAATTTAGCATTTTTCTCAGTTTTTCACATAGAAGCTGTAACGACCCGGTCGGTCGTTCCGTGAGATTAGACCCATTTTTCATATTTTAACTTTATCATGTGTTAATTAACTTAATTATGATGTGTTGGACCGAATGGTTCGGGTTCAGAGTGATCGTGGTAAGAATTAAGGTACTTAGCCTCTCAAATGGGCTTAATAGTTAGAAAAGTCAACCGGGAGTTGACTTATAGGTAAACGACCTCAGAATGTGGATTTTATTGCCCGGATAGCTTCGTTAGGTGATTTGGGACTTAGGAGTGTGTTCGGAATGTAGTTTTGATGTCCGGTGTAGAATTAGGCTTTAATTGGCGAAAGTTAATTTTTGGCGATTTCTGATCAGCAGTTGAAAATAGGCTATTGAGGTTGGAATGGAATTCCGGAAGTTGGAGCAGGTTCGTAGTGCCATTTGGGATATGTGTGCAAATTTTCAGGTCAATCGGATGTGTTTTGGATGGTTTCGACATCTTTGGCGAAACTTGGGAGTTTCTAAGTTCATAGGCTTGAATCCTAGGTGAATTTAGTGTTTTGATGTTGTTTTGGGTGTTCTGAGGGTGCGACTAAGTCCGAGTGACCATTTATGACTTGTTAGTATTTTTGTTTAGGGTCCCGAGGGGCTCGGGGTGATTTCGGATGGCTATCGGGGAATCCTGAAGAGTGAAAAGGGTGCTGGTGTGAAGTCTTCTGATGTTTCCGCACCTGCGGATAGGGTACCGCAGGTGCGAGCCCACAGAAGCAGACAAGGCTCCGCAGACGCGGAAGTTGGCTGGATCAGTGATGGTCGCAAGTGCGAGACTTAGACCCCGCAGGTGCGGAAATGGCCCTTTAAGTAAATTCTCCTAGGAGCGCACCTGGGACCACAAGTGCGAGAAAAGGACCACAGGTGCGGTCATCGCTGGGCAGAACCTAAAAAAGAACCCTTAGCGAATTTTGGTCATTCTTTCACCATTCTTATTTGGGTTTGAAGCTTTTGAAGGGTTTTGAAGAGGGAAATAGATAGTTCTTCATTGAGGTAAGGATTTTGGACTTAAAACTCGTTTATATGTGATTAAAGGTCTGATTAATGGCGAAAATTAGGGAAAATCAGCGCTAAAAATAGGTAATTAGGGCTTGTGAGTTAGAGACCTTAAACTGGGAATTTGAGGGGTCATTTGGACTACGATTTCAGTGTTCATGGTATGTATAGACTCGTGTGAGGATGAGTATTTTTGTGGTATAAATTTCATCAAGTTCCGAGGCGTGGGACCAGGGGTCGGGTGTGGCCAATTTCGGGATTTTTGGGTTAATTTGGTAATTTTCGAATGGGTTTCATTACTTGGCATATTATAATGATATGATCTGATTTTTGGTAGATTTGGAGTACTCGGAGGCCCATTATAGAGGCAAAGGCATTAAGGGTTAGGTGTTTAGTCGATTTTGAGGTAAGTAACATTTCCAAACTTGGTCTGAGGGTTCGAAACCCCGAACTACTTGTTGTGTGATTATAATTGGTGGCGCACATGCCAAGTGACGGTCATGCGGGCGTGCACTATGAGATTTGTGACCTGGTTCATCCCATGGCACCCCTTAATGATTTTCCCTGATGATATTTGTGCTTCTATTAATGTAGTAATTGAGAACATGTTAGAAACCATGCTAATTATAAATGCTAGGCTTCACGTCGAAAATGCTGAGACCCGAGTGTTCGTATATTACTGTCTCATTTTGTGTTTATTTGATTCATATACTCAGTCCTGTTATAGCATATCACTTCATACCTCAGTCTTAGTATTGTTACTTATATGCATACTTATCATTGTTTCGGGATGATGGATGCATCTGTGATCCATGTGAGTGAGACTAAAGAGTGATGGCTGAGTGAGGCCGAGAGCCTGTTATTGAGACAGTTATGAGATCGTACTGCACACCGCATCAATACTTAAATCATGATTTCGTTGGCTTGATATGGCGCTTGGGCCACTAGGTCCCCTCCGGAGTTTTTACACCCTAGTGAGCGCATATTGAGGGATGGATTTTCCCTGGACATGGATCTTGTCCAAGTGTTGTATTCCGGAGATGGGACTTTCTCTGCGGGGCTGGATTGGTCTTTTTCCTCAGTACGGAATGACTACAGCCACCAAAGATTATGTACATTCTGGGATGGACTTTTCCCTAGGCCTGAGAGCCATATACGGTACTGAGTGGACTACTGTGTGAGGTTTGTGAGCACTATGAGCATATTCACACTGGTTTCATACATATATTTTTATGATGGCATATAGAGTATACTGGCATACTTGGCATATTTACTCATTTTGATAAACTGTTAGCATGTCTGATTTCTGTATACTGTTTATTGTAAATTCTGAGGTTTTGTCCATCACTACCTCTCAGCCCATAGCTTGGGTTCGTTACTTCTGAGTTGGTGTACTCACATTACCCCTGCACCTTGTGTGCAGATCCAGGTACATCAGGACCCGGTAGTGGATATTGAGCAGCTGTCAGAGTTTTCATTGGAGTTGTCGAGGTAGCAGCTGGCGATCGCGGCCTCGTCTTCTCTTCCTTATTCTACCTGTTGCACTTATTTTGAGACTATGTTGTCTATTTCTTCATTTCTCTATTTTATGATATAGCAGCTCAAGACTGAGTGACACCGGATCCGGGGTTAGAGGTTTTAAATTTTGTTTTTCAAATATTGTTTTTAAACTTCAGACTCTTAGTATTATCAATAATTTCATTTAATATTTTGTTTTTACTGGAAATTTAATTTAGCTTAGATGAAAAGGGCGGCTTGCTTGGTTCCACGACAAGCGCCATCACGACTCCGAAATCGAGTCGTGACAAGTTGGTATCAGAGCTCTAGGTTAAATAGGTATCACCAGTCATGAGAAGGTTTAGTAGAGTCTTACGGATTGGTACGGAGACGTCTGTACTTATCTTCGAGAGGCTGCAGAACCTTTAGGAAAAATATCACATTCTTGAACTCTTGTCGTGTGAATCCATTGATTCAACCTGAAGCATAATTCTTTGAACTTCTTCATGTATTTGAACATGCACGTGAGCGCTCGGTATCAGTTGTGCATCGATGGCTTGTGACTTCCATGAATGGGATGTGATTTTAGCATGTTTGGGGCCAGTATGGAGGACTTGAGGCCGGATTTTTGTCTGTGGCTTGAGTGCCAAGATTTCATTTGTGTGAGCACATGTAATTGGGGACTTATATGTCTGTTGGTGTCCTTATTGATGAGACTTGGTGACTAGATGACTATGTGGTGAGTGTGATTTGAGGGTGAGATGTGTTTATATTTTTTGATTGTGACAAAAAGGGATTGGTTGGATATGTAGCGAGAACCGTTGAGTGTTTGATTTCTGTCTGGAGTTGGCATATGGCCTCGAGTCGTGAGTGTATGGGAAGAACTCTTATGTTGTTTTGTAGCAAGTTCTCTTTTACCAGTAATTGATATATGTTGCAATTTGAGTTTAGATCACTTATGGGAGTTGGCACGGCTATTGCAATGGTGAATGCGAGGTTGGAGATGATTTGGGATGTTTAATGGTTTGAGTTGTGTATGAGCTTATGAAGGATTTAGTTGAATCCCACTGCGGTATTGTGGAAGTGATAGTGTATGGGCATTGTGGGTTATTGTTGTTTTGATCTATGACTTTGATCCAAGTGGGGGAGTCTGCTAATGATTAGTTGGTTGCCCGATTATGTGCTGTATTTGTTTCAATTTTGGGATATTTGGGAGAGTATTCAGTGGCTTATGAGCTTTATACTGTATGGTCTTATGCTTGGGTCTCGTGTGGTGAATCTAGGTTGAGAATTGCAGTATTATGACAAGGAGAATGATCAATTCGAGGGTAAGTCAGAAGGAACTTTGATAAATAGAACAACTTTGTAGTGGGTCGGATCGGCATGGTAAGGGATATGATTAGTTCTTTGGGTGCTTATGAGGAAATGAGTTTCTACATGTGTTCCAAGCAATGCTCTTGGGTGTTGGTGACCTGCGTAGCGTGGTTGAGTTAGGAGGATTCAGTTCTGACGGTTTGGTGTTGCGAAAATAGGATTCGAATGGTTCCTGATGGTTTCTACCACGGTTAGAGATGTGTATTTTCTACTGGCGTGAGGAGTATGAGAGGTATAGTGATGTTGCTTTTAGATGGGATCAAATGTAAGTTCTTGGCTAGTTGAGTACGTAGTTGCTTGTGGCTCGGAAGGGGTTATGAAGTTTCCATATTTATTATAGGATGGCATGGTATATGCGGTACGTTGTGTAATGTCGAGATATGCATGTGTGAATTCATGATTCAGTTCTGGAAGGAAGGTCAAAATTCTTAGGCGGAATTGGCAGTTTCAGATGACTAAGTAAATCATATCTACTGGTGGCTTGAACTATTTCATGTGGATTAGCGTTTCGATGGGATCACTCAGTAGCAGAGTTATGTAGGGGTATGACCTTTGGTATTGGATTCGCGTGTTTTGATTTTTACGATATGTGCCAAGCTTTTAGCATGATGCTGTGAGGGTAATTGTTAATGGAAGGATAGTCCTCTTGTATGAGTCTTTTATATAATTTGATTACGTTGGGATGTTGTTGTTGAGTGCACGGGTTGCACAGGTTATGTCTTCGAATTGTATTGATGTGTCATGTTAGAAGAGGTCATTGGACCTAGAATGAATATTGTCAGAATTGTCTACAACATAGTTGGAATGATAAATATCGGGAGTCGGCTTAGAAATTTGCTATAATTTCTGTTTGGGAAGGGGGAGCTTCATGTCTGACTGATTGGGCGAATGGTTGTTAGTTTCTACGTGTTTCTGTCATCATCGGCAGTATATGAAAGTGTTAGAGCGAGGCATTTCTTGATAAGAGGTTATATACTAGTATTGGGTTGCTCTGAGCAGCTATTGTGATTTGGAGTTATCGCTATGAGTGTTTGAGTCACGCGGTGTATTATATGATTTCATCTGGGGTGTGAATATGGCTTGATCCAGCATGTGCATACTTATTCATTTAGTAGTTGTGGAATTTTGATCTCGTAAATTATTTCAGAAGTGGAAAGATTGGTTCTAAGGTTTATAGGTCAGGCCGAACTTTCAAATTTCAACTGTGTTGTGCTATTGGACCTATATGGGATAGGTGATGTGGGATCACCCCCGAGTATGTACACGGTAGGCTACAAGGCATTTTGGTGGTGTTTGGAACAACTCTAGGTACGTTCGAGAATGAACATATGTTTAAGTGGGGGAGAATGTAACGACCCGGTCGGTTATTCCTTGAGATTAGCCCCATTTTCCCTATTTCAACTTTTTTATGTGTTAATTAACTTAATTACGATGTGTTGGGTCAGTTGGTTCAGGTTCAGAGTGGTCGTGGTGAGAATTAAGGCACCTAGCCTCTCAAATGAGCTTAATAGTTGGAAAAGTCAACTAGGAGTTGACTTATAGGTAAACGACCTCGGAATGTAGATTTTATGGCTCGGATAGCTTCTCTAGGTGATTTGGGACTTAGGAGTGTGTTCGGAATGTAGTCTTGATGTCCGGTGTAGAATTAGACTTGAATTGGCGAAAGTTAGTTTTTGGCGATTCCCGGTCGGCAGTGGAAAATAGGCTATCAGGGTCAGAATGGAATTCTGGAAGTTGGAGCAGGTCCGTAGTGTCATTTGGGATATGTGTGCAAAGTTTTAGGTCAATCGGATGTGTTTTGGATGGTTTCAACATCTTTGGCGAAATTTGGGAGTTTCTAAGTTCATAGGCTTGAATCCGAGGTGAATTTAGTGTTTTGATGTTGTTTTGGGTATTCCGAGGGTGCGACTAAGTCCGGGTGACCATTTATGACTTGTTGGTATTTTTGGTTGGGGGTCCCGAGGGGCTCGGGGTGATTTCGGATGGCCATCGGGGAGTTTTGAAGAGTGAAAAGGGTGCTGGTGTGAAGTCTTCTGATGTTTCCGCACCTGCGGATAGGGGACCGCAGGTGCGAGCCCGAAGCGGATAAGGATCTGCAGATGCGGAAGTTGGCTGGATCAGTGAAGGTTGCAAGTGCGAGACTTGGACCGCACCTGCGGAGTCGCAAGTGCGGAAATGGCCCTTTAAGTGAATTCTCCTAGGCGCGCACCTGGGACCGCAGGTGCGAGAAAAGGACCGCAGGTGCGGTCATCGCTAGGCAGAACCTATAGAAAGAACCCTTAGCGAATTTTGGTCATTCTTTCACCATTCTTATTCGGCTTTGAAGATTTTGAAGGGATTTGAAGAGGGAAATCAATAGTTTTTCATTAAGGTAAGGATTTTTGACTTAAAACTCGTTTATATGTGATTAAAGGTCTGATTAATGGCAAAAATTGGGGAAAATCAGTGCTAAAAATAGGTAATTAGGGCTTGTGAGTTAGTGACCTTAAAATGGGAATTTTAGGGGTCATTTGGACTCTGATTTCAGTGTTCATGGTATGTATAGACTCGTGTGAGGATGAGGATTCTAGTGGTATAAATTCATCGAGTTCTGAGACGTGGACCCAAGGGTCGGGTGCGGCCAATTTCGGGATTTTTGGGTTAACTTGGTAATTTTCGAATGGGTTTCTTTTCTTGGCATATTATAATGATATGAATATGATTTTTGGTAGATTTGGAGAACTTGGAGGCCCAGTCTAGAGGCAAAGGTATTGAGGGCTAAGTGTTTAGCCGGTTTTGAGGTAAGTAACGTTTCCATACTTGGGTCTGAGGGTTCGAAACCCCGAACTACTTGTTATGTGATTATAATTGGTGAGGAACATGCCAAGTGACAGGCGTGCGGGCGTGCACTGTGAGATTTCTGACCTGGTTCATCCCATGGTACCGCTTAGTGATTATTCCCTGATGATATCTGTGCTTCTATTAATGTGGTAATTGAGAACATGTTAGAAATCTTGCTAAGTATAAATGCTAGGCTTCACGCCGAAAATGCTGAGACCCGAGTGGTCGTATATTACTGTCTCATTTTGTGTTTATTTGATTTCATATACTCAGCCCTGTTATAGCATATCACTTCATACCTCAGTCTCAGTATTGTTAATTATATGCATACTTATCATTGTTTCGGGCTGTTGGATGCATCTGTGATCCATATGAGTGAGACTAAAGAGTGATGACTGAGTGAGGCCGAGAGCCTGTTATTGAGACAGTTATGAGATCGGACTGCACACCACGGCGATACTTAAATCATGCTTTCGTTGGCTTGATATGGCGCTTGGCCACTAGGGCCCATCCGGAGTATTTATACCCACAGTGAGCACATTGATGTTGAGGGATGGATTTTCCTGGGCATGGATCGTGTCCAAAGTGGATGTTATGTGAGGGATGGATTTTCCCTAGACATGGATCTTGTCCGAGTGTTGTATTCCAGAGATGGACTTTCTCCGTGGGGCTGGATTGGTCTTTTTCCTCAGTATGGAGTAACTACGGTCACCAAAGATTATGTACATTCTGGGATGGAATTTTCCATGGGCCTGAGAGCCATATACGGTACTAAGTGGACTGCTATGTGAGGGTTGTGAGCACTATGTGCATATTCACACTGGTTTCATACATATATTTTTATGATGGCATGTAGAGTATACTGGCATACTTGGCATATTTACTCATTCTGATAAACTGTTAGCATATCTAATTTCTATATACTGTTTATAGTAAATTCTGAGGTTTTGTCCGTCACTACCTCTCAGCCCATAGCTTGGGTTAGTTACTTCTGAGTTGGTGTACTCACGTTACCCCCTTCAACTTTGTGTGTAGATCCAGGTACACCGGGACCCAGTAGTGGATATTGAGCAGCTGTCAGAGTTTTCATTGGAGTTGTTGAGGTAGCAGATGGCGATCACGACCTTGTCTTCTCTTCCTTATTCCACCTGTTGCACTTATTTTGAGACTATGTTGTCTATTTCTTCATTTCTCTATTTTATGATATAGCAGCTCATGACTGAGTGACACTGGATCCGGGGTTGGAGGTTTTAAATTTTGTTTTTCAAACATTGTTTTTAAACTTACGACTCACGACTCCAAAATCGGGTCGTGACAGAGGCTTCCCGGATATACGCCTGGGATGTGCATGCAAAACGAGGTGAGATAAAAGGAGGTTTTTAAGGCCTCGGAACACAGCTTTGACTTTATAAAATGAGAGATGACTTTTTGGGTCATCACATTATCCACCTCTAAAACAACCGTTCATCCTCGAACGAACATAGAAAAATACCTGAATCTGAGAAAAGATGGGGATAACGGCTCCACATATCGGACTCAGACTTCCAGGTCGTTGCCTCGACAAGCTGACCTCTCCACTGGACACAAACTGAAGGATAAATCTTCGATCTCAACTGACGAACCTGCGGGTCTAATATGGCTACCGGCTCCTCCTCATAGGTCAAATCCTTGTCCAACTGGACACTGCTGAAATCTAACACATGGGCTGGATCTCCGTGGTACTTCCGAAGCATAGACACATGAAACACCGGATGTACAACTGATAAATTTGGTGGCAACGCAAATCTGTAGGCCACCTCTTCCACTCTGTCAAGAATCTCAAATGGACTAATGAATCTAGGGCTTAGCTTTCCCTTTTTCCCAAATCTCATCACGCCCCTCATGGGCGACACATGAAGCAATACCCGCTCCCCAACCATGAATGAAAAATCACGAACTCTGCCGTCAGCATAACTCTTCTGCCTGGACCGAGTTGTATGAAGCCTATCTTGAATGATCTTAACCTTATCCAAGGCATCCTGCACTAACTCCGTACCTAGCAACCGAGCCTCTCCCGGCTCAAACCACCCAACCGACGATCGACACCGCTTACCATATAAAGCCTCATAATCTGAATGCTCGACTGATGGCTGTTGTTGTAGGAAAACTCAGCTAATGGAAAGAACTGGTCCCAAGAGCCTCCAAAGTCAATGACACAGGCTCGTAGCATATCCTCCAAAATCTGAATAGTACGCTCGGACTGTCCGTCCGTCTAAGGATGAATTACTGTGCTCAACTCAACCCTCATGCCCAACTCACGCTAAATTACCCTCCAGAAATGCGAGGTAAACTGCATACCTCGGTCAGAAATAATAGACACGGTCGCACCATGAAGGCGAACAATCTCCCTAATGTAGATATCTGCCAATCTCTCCGAAGAATAGTAAATTGCCACAGGAATGAAATACGCTAACTTGGTCAGCCTATCGATACCCATACTACATCGAACTTCCTCTGGGTCCATGGGAGTTCAACAACGAAATCCATGGTGATACGCTCCCACTTCCACTCAGGAATCTCAATCTACTGCATTAGTCCGCCAGGTCTCTAGTTCTCGTATTTTACTTGCTGACAATTCAAGCCCCGAGATAAATATGCCACAATATCCTTCTTCATACTCCTCCACCAATAATGCTGCCACAAATCCTGGTACATCTTTGCGGCGCCCGGATGGATAGAATACCGGGAACTATGGGCCTCCTCTAATATCAACTCACGAAGTCCATCTACATTGGGTACACAAATACTACCATGCATCCGTAAAACTCCATCATTATCAACTGTAACCTGCTTGGCATCCCCGTGCCAGACCGTATCCCTCAAGACACACAAATGAGGATCATCATACTGCTGGTCTCGAATACGATCAAATAATGAAGAACGAGCAACTGTATAAGCTAGAACACGGCCAGGCTCAGAAACATCCAATCTCATGAACCGATTGGCTAAATCCTGAACATCCAAGGAAAGCGGTCTCTCTCTGACCGGAATATAAGCAAGACTACCCATGCTGGCTGACTTCCTACTCAAAGCATCGACCACCACATTGGCCTTTCCCGGATAATATAAGATGGTGATATCATAGTCTTTCAACAGCTCCAACCATCTCCTCTTCCTCAAATTCAACTCCTTCTGCTCGAACAAATATTACAAACTCTTGTGATCCATGAACACCTCACCAGACACGCCATATAAATAATGCCTCCAAATCTTCAGTGCGTGAACAATGGCTGCTAACTCCAAATTATGAACTAGATAATTCTTCTCGTGGATCTTCAACTGACTCAAAACATATGCAATAACCTTGCCATCCTACATCGACACTGCACCAAATCCAATCCGAGATGCATCACAATACACAGTATATGTCCCTGAACCTGTGGGAAAAACCAACACTGGTGCCGTGGTCAAGGCTGCCTTGAGCTTCTAAAATCTCGCCTCACACTCATCTGACCACCTAAACTGGGCACCCTTCTGAGTTAACCTGGTCATCGGGGCTGCAATAGATGAAAATCCTTCCACAAACCGACGATAGTAACCTGCTAAGCCCAAGAAACTCCGAATCTCTGTAGCTGACGTGGGTCTAGACCAATCCTTGACTGCTGAAATCTTCTTTGAATCCATCTGGATACCCTCTGTTGATACAACATGACCCAGGAATGCAACTGAGCTCAACCAGAACTCACACTTAGAAAACATAGCATACAACTGACTGTCCTTCAAAGTCTGAAGAACGACTCAAAGGTGCTGCTCGTGCTCCTCCCGGCTGCGAGAATAAATCAGAATATCATCAATGAAGACAATCACGAAGGAATCCAAATAAGTCCTGAACACTCGATTCATCAAGTTCATAAAAGTTGTTGGAGCATTTGTCAACCCGAATGACATCACTAAGAACTCATAATGCCCATACCGAGTGCGAAAAGCTGTCTTAGGGACCCTGAAGCTGATCAAACAAATCATCAATTCGCGGTAATGGAAACTTGTTATTGATGGTCACCTTGTTCAATTGCCGATAATCTATACACATCCTCATCGACCCATCTTTCTTCTTAACAAACAACACCGGCGCACCCCAAAGCGAGACACTAGGCTTAATGAAGCCTTTATCAAGCAAATCCTGCAACTGTTCTTTCAACTCCTTCAACTCTGGCAGGGCCATACGATATGGAAGAATAGAAATGGGCTGAGTGCCCGGAGCCAAATCAATGCAAAAGTCGATATCCCTGTCGGGTGGCATACCCGGCAGGTCTGCAAGAAACACCTTTGGAAACTCACGGACTACGGGTACAGACTCTGAACCTCGGCACTAGAATCACGAACATAAGCGAAATAGGCCAAACAACCCTTCTCAACCATGCGCCAAGACTTCATATATGAGATAACCCTGCTGGAAGAATGACCAGGAGTCCCCCTCCATTCCAGTCAAGGCAACCCCGGTAATGCTAATGTCACGGTCTTGGCATGAAAGTACAGTATGGTATGATAAGGCGACAACCAATCCATCCCCAAAATAACATCAAAATCTACCATATCCAGGAGTAGAAGATCTACACTGGTCTCAAGACTACCAATAACCACAACACATGAACAGTAGACACGATCTACTACAACAGAATCACCCACCGATGTAGACACATATACAGGAGTACTCAGAGAATCACGAGGCATAAAAAAATAAGGAGCAAAATAAGATGACACATAGGAATATGTGGACCCCGGATCAAATAAAACTGAAGCATCCTTGCTGCAAACTGAAACCATACCTGTGATAACTGCATCGGAGGCCTCAGCCTCAGGTCTAGCTGGAATAGCATAACATCAGGGTTGGGGCCCACCAGTCTGAACTACATCCCTGGGACGGCCTCCTACTGGCTGATATCTACCTCTAGCGGTCTGGCCTCCACCTCTAACGGCCTGACCTCAACCTCTAACACCTCGACCACCACCTCTAGCTGGCTGAGCGGACGGGGTTGAACACCTGGTACTGGAACCATGGAACGAGAACCCTGGTGCTGAGAATTGCTCGAGGCTCGAGGGAAAAATCTAGAAATGTGCCTCTAATCACCACCGGTATAACAAGCCCTCGGTTGCTGAGGCTGCTGACCCTGAAACATACCCTGACGACCTGAGTAACCACACTGAAAATCCTGAATCGGTGGTGCATTGATAGGAGCTGATGGTGCACTGTTGGGCAACTTAAAGAATACTGCATATGAGAACCACGGCCACCTGGAGCACTGCGAGAAACCTAAAGCGCCGAATGAAATGGCCTAGGAGGATAGCTCTACCAATAAAATCCCTGCCTCCAGATGAGGCGCCACTGAACCTGCCAAAATGATGGGGTCTCTTGTAAGACCCCTGACCACCCCTGCAACAGAACCATCTCAACTCGTCTGGCCATATTGGCTGCATCCTGGAAAGAAATCTCACTCCATGTCTCCTTGGAAATCTGCAACCTGATCGGCTGAGCTAGTCCCTCAATAAATCTCCTCACCCTCTCTCACTTTTGGGAAGTATCATAATAGCATGCGGGGCCAAGGTAACAAATCTGGTCTCGTACTGAGTGACGATCATAGAGCCCTGCTGGAGACGCTCAAAATGCCTTCGTAGATCCTCTCTCTAAGTAATAGGAAGAAACTTCTCCAAAAATAGCTGAGTGAACTTGGACCAAGTCAAGGCCGGTGATCCAACTGGTCTGGCCAAACAATAATCTCTCTACCAAGTCTTGGCGGAACCTGACAGAAGAAAGGTAGCAAAGTCGACCCCATTGGTCTCCACTATCCCCATGTTCCGTAGTTACTCATGGAAACTATCCAAATAGTCCTGGGGATCCTCTGAAGATGCACCGCTATAAGTAGTAGTGAAAATCTTGGTGAACCTGTCCAACCTCCACAAAGCATCAGCAGACATAGCTTCTCCATCACCAATCTGAGCCATAATACCCGGCTGAACTACCCCAGTTGGCTGAGCTACTGGAGTCTGAAACTGATGAGCCAACTGCTCCGGAGTGCGAGTAGCGGGAGTCTGGGCTCCTCTCCCAGCCTGAGAGACGGCTGGTGGTGCAGAAAGAAAACCTCCCCGAGAGACACTCTCCATGAGGCCCACTAGATGGACCAGATCATCCTAGATTACTGGAGTGGCAATGAACCCCTCGTGAACCTGAGCTGGCTCAACCGGGACAGTCTGGGCAGGAACCTCATCAGCAAACTCTTCTTGAGGCTCCGCCATTGGGGCTGCTGCTCTGGGCTGAGCTCTGCCCCTGCCTTAGCCTCTAGCACGACCTCGTCCTCGGCCCCTCGTAGGAGCTGCAACTGGAGGCTCGGGCTGTTGATCAGTGGATGAAGAAGCACGTGTTCTCGCCATCTGCGAGAGAATAGAATAGAAATTCAGTTAGCATTTAGAATTTAAATCGCACGATAGAGAAGAATAGATGTGAAGTCATTCCAAAACTCTGCAGCCTCTAGGGATAAGCACAGATGTCTCCATACCGATCCCTCCGACTCTACTAAGCTTGTCCGTGAATTTGTGAGACCTAGGCAACCTAGTGCTCTGATACCAACTTGTCACGACACGAATCTCCCACCGCCGGGACAGTGATGGTGCCTAACGTTGAACCCACTAGGCAAGCCAACGTAAATATTCAATTTATCTTATTCCTTTATTATTACCAAATAACATGTGAAAAGACAACACTAACGTGGATAGAAGTACAAAAAATGGAGCAAGGCATGTAAACTCAATGTATGCCTTTACGAACTTTCACAAAAACCAATCCTAGAACTTTGGAGTCACAAACTCACAGACTATATACGAATAAAACATATAACGGTTTGAATGAAATAAGTACATCTGTTTCTGAAATAACTAGAACAAAATATAAAAGAAGTAGGAAGGGATGCCAAGGCCTGCGAACTACCCCGAGGTCTCCACTGGACTGAAGGCATCAACCTCGATATATGGTTCGTAGGGTCCTACACCGGGATCTACACAAAGTGCAGAGTGTAGCATCAGTACAACCGACCCCATGTACTGAGTAAATTCTAAGTCTAACCTTGGTGAAGTAGTGACGAGCCTAGGACACGACAACCAAAGTCAACTTGTGTCGTTTAATAGAATACAGAGAAATATAATACAACAAGAAATAAATAGTTAAGCATAAGGGAGAAGGGGAACATGCTGAGGGGAGGAAATATCAAATAATGGAAGTAACGAGGTAAGGCATAATTTAGATATCAATCTAAGCAACAGAATAATGATACGAAAACAAGTGCACAACACCACCCTTCGTGCTTTTACTCTCGTTCTCACCATCAGAATCAATATATTCGACATGGCATCACCCTTCATGCTTTTACCTCATAATATCATGGCACGTCATTATCCTTCGTGTAGAATCACAATATCGGCACGACATCACCCTTCGTGCTTTTACAATCACAATATCGGCACGACATCACCCTTTGTTGTGATAGCAATCCAACAAGGAACAAATAACGGAGTAAACAGAAATAAATCATAACCTCCCGGCAAGGGATTCATTAGTGGAATGAATATAATCCTGGTTGTCCTGCACCCTTTTTTTCCTCTTCCTTCGTGGAATATCGGGTTTATGACATTGTTTGTGACAACTCTTTCCTTTTGGGAAAGGGGTTTGCATATTTTGAAGAGTCGCCACCTAACGATTTTAATGGTGCGTTAAGGCACCTAAGGGATTCAATTACAACTACGTCGCTAACTAGATATTTGGGTAAGGGCTTGAAATTATCGTAAGAGAAGGTGTTAGGAACCCCTCAGGTCCACAATTGTGGTTCCCGGCCAAATGGTTTCGTGAATTTTTACAAATAGCAAATAACAAGTAAATGCTCTAATAAGAGGGGATTTAAGTCTTAAGCATATAGGTGCTTAGAAAACAATAGGGATGATTACGAACTAGCGTATATAGGTGTCCTAGGTTTATAATAATATGGATCACATCA